>PVIH01017836.1:18127-40603 GCA_004025045.1 Sigmodon hispidus | reverse complement strand
CTCTCTCTCTCTCTCTCTCTCTCACACACACACACACACACATACACACACACACACACACACACACACACACACGGTTCATTTAGTGTTGGGCTCCTGGGTTCAGGGCCTCATTTGGAGTATGTTGATGTATCCAGTAATACACTATTGGAGAAAACTGAATTTTCTTTTTCCCAGCAGGTATTAATTTGCAAATAGCTTCATGCTAGGGCAGGGCTCTGTGACGTGAGACGTCTTTCTGTATGCTGTAAATATGTGTTCCTACCATTGGTTAATAAAGAAGCTACTTTGGCCTATGGTAAGATTGCTTACAGTTAGGCAGAGAAATCCAAGCAGAGACAGGAGGAAAAATGTGGGGAGTCAGGGAAGACACTACCAGTTGTCAGGGGAACAAGATGTAATGGAACACAGGTAAGCCATTAGCCATGTGGCAAAACATAAATTAATAGAAGTGGGTTAAGATGCAGGAGCTAGCTAGCAATACGCCTGAGCCATAAACCAAAGACTTTGTAATTAGTATAAGCCTCTGAGTAATTATTTAATAAGGGGCTAAGGGACCATTGGGACCCAGTGAGACAGAGGAAAACTTCAGTCCACAGCTCTGCACAGACCCAGGGCTCAGATTTTGTTTGGTTTGAACTTGTTTAGTCTTTTGCATGCTGTCACAGACTTTGAGTTCACGTGTGTGTCAGTCCTGTTATGTCTGAAACACGCACTTCAGTGGGGTCATCGAATGCCTCCAGTTTTTGTCTTTCTGCTGCCTTTTCCTAACAGATCCCTGAGCCTGAAGGGGAAGGAATGTGATAGAAACATTGCAGTTTGCACTGAGTGTTTCAAAGTTTCTCACTGTCTGCATACTGTCCAGTTGGAGATTTCCTTGTTAATTAGTGTGTACTATAAGAAGCTTCAGATGAGGATTCAACAATGCTCCACTGAAACCCAGCCTAGTGTGGCTGCTTTGGATCACTGGTAGAGAGGTTCTGTGGGTGGGCAGAGCCACAAAGGACTGGAGAAGGATTAGAAGGAATGGGTAAGAAACTGTCAGAAAGAACTAGGGGATTTTGTTTGGGCACCAAGAGGCCTAGTCCTTCTAGGACTTTCAGAAAAATATTTCAATTTTAATGATCCCCCAGCTTATCAATTTTTCCTTTTATGAATCTGTTCCTGTTTACAAAATAAATAAATAAATAAAAAATTTTAAAATAAAAATAAAATTGCCAAACCTAAATGTTCATCTAATGTTATCTTTTGGGAATTTTGAAGTTTCATTGTTTACATTTATACCCATAATTCATTCTGAGTTGATTTTTTTTAAGAAGATAAGGTATATAGCTAGATTTCAGTGTTATCTGTGGATGAGCAGACGTTTCAGTACTACTTGCTGAAAAGCCTCTATACTTCCATGGACTTGGCTTTGCTTGTCAAGGGTCTTTCTTCTATATGTGGGCTCTCCTGTCTCTCCCACTGATATTTTATCTTGTCCTTCACAATAGCATGTGTCGTTGATCATTATGACCTTTAATTTCTTATCCTATCACCTCTACTTGCAATTAGAGGCTTGTGTTACCACCTGCTCTGTACAGTGCTGGGTAATGAACTTGGGGATCTATGCATGCTAGGCAAACACTCTACCACCTGAAAGACACCCCAGCTCCAACCCACCTTAGGGTAAGTCTTAAAGTCATGTAATGTCACTCATTCTTCTTACTTTATCTTCTATGTTATATTGGCTATGCTGGAACCTTCACTTTTTTATATCAACTTTAGAATCTTTTTTGCTTTAATTCATTAGTAATAATAATAATAATAATAATAATAATAATAAACTTGCTGGGATTTTTCTCACTAGGACTACCCTGGACCAACTGACTCGGTTAGGAGGACCTGGCACCTTGAAGTTACTGAGTTGTTCCCCCACAAACATGACAACTTCTCAGATGATTTGTCTGTGTTTGTTGCTTTCCTTTCCTCCTTCTCACCCCTTACCTCACATCCATCACCACAAATTCCCCCAAACTGCTGTCAGGTCAAGTGAGTTCTAGGATATTAGGTAAGACAGTAATTTCTCTGTCTTCATCTCATGTATCATTAGTAGCTGACATATCTGACCAATTCTTTTTTATTTGTTTATTATTGTTTATTTCCAGTTACAAACATAACGTTTAACATAGCCTGATGATGTTATTTTTTAGCTTGCTAATAGCAAGTAACCTTTGACCTATGTCTTGGAAAACTTTCCTGTGCCTTCCTGGATTCCTTGATTGTCCTTCAGACCCTGGTTTAGTCCTTCTTAATGTCATTAGACAGATCTTCACTTTCTCAGATGTAATGTGCCCTACAGAGGTCCATTCTTAAGCTTCTTCTGCTGTCAAATTTACTACTCAAACTTTCCACCAGTCTCTTGCTTTTAAAAATATCAAAATAGATGCTGTGATGGAGCTGGACTATGTTGGATCCCACCAGCTGGAAACAGGCATCTTTGCCTAATTTAACATTCCATAAAGTCATGATAGTTGGAACAATCCATGGAAAATATCAAATGTTACAGATCAGGGATAGCCCTGCCCCAAGTACTGCTTATTAAATATTCACAACAGACCACTAACCTACATGTTCTTACTTCCTAGTTTAAGTTTTTAATCCAAACTCCATTCATTTTCCATAAACACCTTGAGCATTTTTTTTTCTTCTGGAACTAGTTCTTCTGAATTAAAACAAGACTGACCATGTTTTAAGTATAAGGTTGAGAGTGTAGAAATTGAACAGTTTACTAAATACAGCCTCTGTTCTGTTTTCCAAGTTGTGCACTATAGCGATAATGATAACACTCTCTCAATGCTTCTTCATTTTCTCCTTTATTTCTCTCTACATTTTTCATATTTTGGAACTTAGAGCATAGGACAAGCCCAATATAAGGAAGCCTGGCATATAGAACGGCACAACAGCACCACCCCAAGTCTCCCGCCCCCCAGAGTGCTTTCTTGGGGGCTTCCCTGGGAATTCAGAACTTAAGAATTTGCTCCTTATCTCCTTGCATTTTTAAAAACTCTCACAAGCCAATTTACAGAAACATCTGAGCTCATTAAAAACATGCCATCATAGCACTGATGACAGGCATAGACCCTCTGCCTGAAGCTCAGGGGAAGTAGATGACCATTCAAATGAGGTCATCACATGTCTCTCAGCAATGCCCTCCTTCCCTGTGGACTGCATCTCCAAGGCTGTGGAGGCTCCTCCTGGGTTTCTTGCTTATTATTCTGCTCCCAAGCAAGATTCGACAGAACCTCTGCAGTCTGGTAGTGCATATCCTTCTGAGGCAGAACGTGCTCTAAGACCCTGCTCCAGAGCTGGTGAAGGAGGGAAAACGGGCTTGAGAAGCCAGTAGAGAGAGCAAAGGAACTGAAGATGTGACTAATAATGTCCACAAGGACCAGCCTGCGCACTTCTGTCTTGTGCTGTTCAAATTTATAGAATGACATAACCATTTTATCTGCAAAGCCTCTCCTTGCTGACATTATCTGACTGTCATTTCTACATCATTCAGAACTGCACACAATCAGCACAAACCTGAGCTTCACCTATGCTTTCCTAGTAGCTTCAGATGTCCAGAAAATTACAAGGGGCTTCTCAGAGCTGACTCAGCTTACTGAAGGTCAGGATTACCCAAGCCCACTAGACAAGTGTAGTTTTTAATAATGCTGTGTCTCCCCCTTCTGTTCAAATTTTCTGGGTTGTACATGATAAACTGCTTTTTAATGAGAACAACCAAATTACAAAGAATCTCTGGGCTTCCTGTGTTTTTAAATTTTTTCCTTTTCTTTCTTTTGTTTTCATGGTTTCTCCAGGAGTCAGCCCTCTCACTTCAGAACTCCCACAGCTTGCCTTTCCCCCTTCTTTGTCACCCTTTCTATAGATCTGCCCACAGTCAGCACAGGACCCAACCCCAAGCCCACAAAGCTGCTGGGCCCACTCCCACACTTACTGGAACAATGCCGGAACTCAAAGCGGATGTGGGAGCCTCGGAATTTATCCACAGGAATGGGAAGTTTCAGCAGCTCTGACCACCTGGGACTGTTGTTATGATAAAGCACAAAGGAGCGGTACTCACTAGCAGGTGGCTCTCCAGAGCCAAAGGAGATAAAATCCTAATAAAGAAACATGGAAGTTAAAGTCAGCTTCATTTAGATTTTTCTGCAAGAGGCAAAGCATTCTCTGCACACTGCTTGCTCCCTCAGAAGCATTCCTTGGGACATTACCTCCCTATCTTTGCATGTAGCTTTCGATTCTAAGCCTGTTGTCCAAGGCCTATGGTACCAAGACAGGACCTGATGAATGAGAATTAATCTTTGGGAAACCAAGTTCTGCACCTACTGAAGTTAGGGTCTCTTCTATGATCCAGTGGGTGACCATGATAGTCCAGTACAGCCTTTAGAACAGTAATTCTCAACCTATGGATCATGACCCTTCCATAGAGGTTACCTAAAACAAATATTTACATTACAATTCATAACAGTAGCAAAATTACAGTTATGAAGTAGCAACAAAAGTAACTTTATAATTGGGGTTACTACAATATGAGAAACTGTATTAAAGGGTCACAGCATTAAGAAGGTTGAGAACAAGCAGACATATTTTTCTACCAAGCTGGGTTCACTTCTTCTAAGAGTGGGTCTGTTATTACTTTCCCGACAAACAAATAGTACCAAACTCCTCTATGACTAAAAAAAATTATAGAATTAAACATGGTAGTTTTTCCTCCAATTCCCAGAACAAAGAAAGTAAGAAAAAATTAAATGGTATTAAAACATAGTATTTAAGGGATGACTGCTGTAATGTAATAAAATTATTGATATACATAGTCAAAAATGTAAACACATTTTGGTTTTCTAATTTCTTTTCTGTAAAGGTTGTAATGAACTTTAAAAAAGGAAAAGAAAACTATACAGGGTTCGGAAAAAAAATCATGCAACTCAGAAAGTAAATGATCACAATTAGAGACGAAGCCAAAGCAAATGTTAACTGTCAGACCAAAGCCCATCCAGAGTGAACATACCTTTAAGGGCTGCCCATTGCTATCTACAATGAACATCGTCACTTCCACATTTCTGGCCACGCTCTTCCCTCCTTTCTCAAATTCTCCCCTTTCTACAGTGATGTATAAATCGTTCCTCATCTCACCTATTGAAAAGGAAAAGTAAAAACATGTTACATATAGTAGTACATGTAACACTCTACCAAGAGAACTTTAGTTTATAAAAAATACATGGTTATGGATCTATTATAAATATAAAAGTCTCAGTGCGTTCATACTTTTATAAAGCGGTCTCTACCCTCACTGCTGATACTGGAAAACATAAGCTAGCCTCTCTGAATCCAGTGCTGCAGTGGAGACCAATGGGATGGCTGAGCAAGAGGGAGCTGCCTTCTCACATTTCCCAATCTTTCCTTCATTTCATTTATTTTTTTTTTTTGAGCAAATGACAACAGCTTTATTATTAAAAGTTCCTTCATTTCATTTATGATGTGTGACTACACATGATGCCCAGCAGAGGTAGCTCACAGAAGTCTGTATTATGATTTTATAGTCTTCAAATAGAAGACATACTTGAATGGGATGAAATGGCAGGACCTGAGTGCAATTACACACATCTTTTCCAAAACTCATGGGCAAAATTATCTCACTGTTGAAAGAATCCAGATTATTGCTTTGTGAACAGATGTAGAATAGCTCAGCCGCACAAATAAACACAACTTAATATTCCATACCATCAAACTATAAAACAAGCGAGAAAGAGCATAGATTCAAACTTTCCCAAGATACACAAAAATCATCTGTATTTTTATCGCTAGTGATTTATACAGCTAGTCTGTCTGTTAATATTACCCCTTTCTTATTACTCCACAAAACAAAAACTGAAGCCAAATAGCAAGCTTAGAAGGGAGAAATGGAGAGTGAAGAAGTTAGCCTCACACCCTTACTGGATGGGCAGGGCTGACATCTAAGCTACTTAGGGGAACTTTCAAGCACTTGATGAGTAAAATGTATATTGTTTTTAATTAAAAAGAAAAATCTTCCTTTAAGAGAGCAAATCATCAGAAGAAAAAATAGTCACACATATATTCGCAGCTGGGAGGTTTGTAAAACTTCCTAGTTAACGCTGTTACAAAAAGCTATCTTAGCCCTCCAGTATTAGGGGCAGGCAGTCACCTTCCTCCAAAAAGATGATTGCTTATGCTAGTTCCCTGGCTGACTCAGAAACAGACGGACATAAAGAAGATGACCCATGTAAGGTCTAAGAAGCATTAAACCTTAACTGCCCTTTAACAGAGTACATAAAACGTCCATTACTGGAACAGCTGGTAGACAGCTCTCATGAATTTTAGAATTTTCACACAGCTTATAAAGCTCAACTTCGGAAAACAATGAATTTACAAACATATTAAAAAAAGAAACATATTTCAATGCTGGGCAGTCATGGTAGCTAAAGCTCTGGGTGGGATGGTGATGCACACCTTTAATCTGAGCACTTGGGATGCAGATGTAGTAGATCTCTGAGTTCAAGGCCAACATGGTCTGCATAACAAGTTCTAGGCCAACCAAGGCCTAGAACCCTAACCCTAACCCAATAATATTCTTACAAAGCTTTTTTTTGTTGTTGTTGTTTCTGTTGTTTTAACTATTTCCATGCTTCTCAATTTCTAGCCAGGGGCTCAATTTCACAAGTTTGCTAGCTCTTTCATAACTGATCTCATTACAATGAAGATGTGTTTCAGTATGCACCAGAGGCTGTCTCCAGGGACCCTCATAGATACCAAAATCTGAAATGTTCAAGTTCCTCATACAAATAGTGCAATTATTTGTGTAGAACTGGCACACATCTTCTAGCACATGTGAAATCATGTCTGTCCCACATCCATCAATGCCATGCACACAGATGCTGTACTGCAGTGTTTAGAGGACAGTAAAGAACAAAGAAAAATGTTTGTCCACACCAAATGTTTTCAATCCTAGCTTCACTGAACCTGAGAAATTGTTAGCTGTGGATACAGAGGGCAACTACATATATCCTTTACACACATGAACCCTCCTTTATGTTATTTATTTGAGAAATTTCACCACAAACTCACCAACAAAGGAACTGAATTTCATCTGAATTGAGAGACTTGACCGAGCTAGGATGCTAGTGTGTGTGTGTGTGTGTGTGCACGTTGCACATGTTTGTTCAGTGAATGTGTGGAAGGTCATTTTGACAACAATTTTTCCATTAACAGATTTGGCAAATAAGACATCAGTGTTCAAACCAGGGAACTTCAAAGATATTAGTTAACAGTTTTTTTGGTTCTTGAAGTAGGCAACACTCCTCCAAGACCATGAACCACAGGCTGACAGACGGGGTTTTTAACCTTGAGAATTTCTCCTACAAAGTGATCAGCCTTTCTAATCCACAGATGATTTACTATCCTGAGCTCTCCTCTACTGGAAGGCCACAGACACTCCAACTTCAGCAGGGCAAGAAGGATAAGGGAGGTTCGGAAGGTTTGTTCTGTGTCTGTAGGGGAGGCATATTGGATGGAAGGTCAGGGGATATGCTGCCAGCATCCCACAATTCTCTTTCCACTCTTCACAAGACTTTGTGAGCACTTCATGTATACAGATACACCATTCTTGAGCCAGTAAATGCCACATTGAACAGAGCAGAAGTTCCATAGTGAGTGAGTTAGGTTTTCCTGTGCATGTTGTATACAATGAACTGATGTGTGTGCCTGCTCAGGAGCCTGTTAGGTTCCTTCCTTCATTACTCTTCCTCTTGTTTCTGTGATTAGGTGCCTGCAGAAACTAGAGCTGCTGTTTTAGCTGCCATAACTGCCCAGCACATCCTCCTGTCCCTATATCCCCAGTGAGGGTGTGTGTGTGTGTGTGTGTGTGTGTGTGTTACACAGGCCTGTCACTAAGTTTGGTTTTTATGTGATTGCTGGGGATCTGAATTCCCTCGGCTTCTGCAGCAAGAATTTGGTTTACAGAGTCATCTACCTAGCTCTGGTGAGTCAGATCTTTAATAATAAGTACAATGTGAAGCGTATTTGCTCACGGTTAATGTTGTGGATTAGCAGAAAGATGAAAAAGAGAGGTAGATAGTACTCTTTGGGGATAGAGGAGGAGTGGGAATTTGAACAGGCCAGGAAGAAGGCCCTCATGAGAACAAAGCAGAGTGGAATATTTCAACAAAGGAGCAAGGTAATAAAAGATGTTAGGTCCCCAAGTCAATTCTCAAAGTTGACTGAATTTATGATGATAGCTTGAATCTTCTGTCCTTTTACTACTAAAGAAGTGCTGAATTAAAATATTTCTAATGTCTTTAGGGTCAAAAGACAATCAGAATAAGGAGATCAAGACTATAGTCCCTCTATGACACTGTTATTCTGTGGACAATAAAAGCTGCTGGGACTCCAGTTTCTGTGTGATGAAGTAAAGGTAGAGGTGAAGAGATGAAAGTATTAGAAGGCAAGCTTTAAAAACTTCATTGTTATTATTGTTTGGGCAGGGACATGTTCACAGGACAATCTTTGGATGAGTTCTGTCCTTCTACCTTCAAAGAGTCTACGGATGGAGCTCAGATCATTGGCCTCCATATAAGCACTTTTATCCTCTGAGCCCTACAGTGCCTTTGCTATATGCTGTTTCTATGACTTATAAAATACCTGCATTAGATACATTCATACCCTAGCAAGTCAACATGGATGGGGGCTTCTCCCTGTGGCACTGTAGGCGCTGCCAGAAGTTGATGGCTGCTGAGAGAGGAAGGGTCGCTTTCCTTTGGGGCTGTGGCTCCTGGTAGTTTGCTCATGCCTCAGTGGATGGCCCCCACTCATATGTATATGGGCAGCAGGAACGGGATTTATAAGATTATTAATTAGAACATGAAGTTGGGAGGGCAGGGGGGGCGACTATAGGGAGTAAGAGGAAAGTAGTAGGGGACGGATGCGATCAGTGTGTGTTATATAAATGCTGTGCTTTCAATAGACTAAAGCACAACTAAAGTGGGGAAGACCTTATACATATGCTTTCATACTTTCTCCTCAACTGTTACCTCTCCTATAGATCCCCCCCCCAACATTTTGCAGATTCTTTAGATTAAACAAGATTCCTTTGCAAAGAGAACACATGATGAGAAGAACATTTCTTCTGGTGGCATTTTACATATGCCTCTCCCCAGGAATTTTGCAGCTTGCTATGCTCCAGTACCACAAGGTGCCACATTTTGCCAAAATATGCAGAAGGAGAAGGCTGAAATGAGTGCTAATTAAAATCAATGTATTTGAGGACTCTGGAGAAAACTGATAAGCCCAACTGGTGTTAGGAAAGCATCTTGGGTAATTATGAGACAAACTATAAAGTATGAAATGGAGTCACAGTGTCAGTGTGAAGAGCTATTTTTGTGACAATGTTTATTAACACCACACATGTCTCAGGTTCATTACTCTGCAAATTTGATGTGCATGACACTCTCCTCATTAGCAGGCCTACTGGCTAGGAAGCCTGCACATACCTAAAGATTGCTCAAAATATTGTAGGCAAGATGAAGATAAGGCCATATCAGTGAGAACAAAGGGAAAGCACTTCAGTGGATGCAGTCAATAGGATGATGGATGACCTGACCTGAATGAATAGGATGTCCTCTGTCATAGGATACATCCCAGGTCCTAGATGCTGCCCTGTCACATAACCATTATACAGAGCCACAGCAGGGCCAGTCCATTTCTTTCTCTGTACATTTAAAGTTGATGGAATTAGAGAAAAACTATCCCTCAGTTAAAAAGAACAAGAATGCAAACCACTTAGAATTTTCCATGCAATTAGATAACTGATGGTGATGACTGGACAGTATTAAAGGCATGACCACCAATGCCTGGAACATTCCAAATTTCTATTTGGGGATCATAAATCTATAAATTTCATATAAAATTTTTCTTTCCTTTTTTTTTTTTGAGACAGAGTCTCAATAGAGAATTCAGTCTTTGTCACAAAAGACTTGGGAGAAAGGTACTTATTGCACTACATTCTGCATTGGTCAGACTAGTCTTGAAATACTGTTAGTTCTGTGAATCATCTCTATGTCTGGTCTGACCTGAGGCTGGAAGGAAGCCCCACATCACTCTCTAGTCACCGGCATCCTCTTACTCATAGTAAGATGTGACTAGGAGGTCAGACCTAAGATAAGTGATGACTCCTGTGTGATGCACCATCATTGTGACTCAAGCAAAGATTAGTGAATTTTAGAAAATATTTTTACAGTCTTAGGCCCTTAGCTTCTGATCTTTCTTTGTCAGGTTTCAACTGGCTTGTCTTAGAGGAAGGAGGGATCTTGCCCAAGTAGGTCTATTTTTAAGGAAGATTAAATCACATATTAGCTCTAATCTACTTCCTCTGAAATGAGGGTTACTACAGGATTAATTCCATCTGGTACAGATGCTTCTTTACCAGTAAACAGTAAAGCAGAACACCTATATTTAAAAGAATGAAATTCCTTTTTTAAAAGAAACACAAGGGAAACATTATATTCTTATCCCAGGCCTATAAATCACCAAGGCATTTGCAAAATAAACTTAAATAAATCCTGTTCAGAATAAAAATTAGTCTCCTGATCTCAATTCCTGGCTCCTCCTATCACCCTTGCCATTAACCCTAATTCTTTTTTTTTTGGGGTTAGAAGCCTCAAAGATTTACAAAAAGTTCCAGAAAGTATTAATGGTGGGTCCCCTAACAAAAAATAAGCCTAACAAATTACTCTGTAGGAGTACATCTTCAGGGACACACATAAGCT
Source organism: Sigmodon hispidus (assembly GCA_004025045.1). Lineage (NCBI taxonomy): Eukaryota > Metazoa > Chordata > Mammalia > Rodentia > Cricetidae > Sigmodon > Sigmodon hispidus. The sequence goes on along the minus strand of PVIH01017836.1, from coordinate 29,780 downwards.
GGAAAGAAAGTATAGAGGGAACATGGTGAAGACCAAGATCTGCCCGGAATATTCACCTAGAGGGAGAATGAGTGCATAAGGGGTGTGAGGAGTAGGTCAGACTTTCATGTCCTTCCAGACACATCAGCCACCTTTGTTCCAAGAAGTCTGCTGGAACTCAGACCTTCCTCACACTCAGAATGGCCTGGGTCTGCTTTGTATGGGGTCTGTTAAGACATTTAGGGCAGTTTGTCCAATATAGTAACTGTTGCCATGTGTCAACTGAGCAGTTGAAATGTGACTTGGCTATAGATAGATGGGATGTGAATGTCCAATACTCAGCAACTTCTAAAGACTGAAACTGGAAAACAGTGTAAATAACTCATCAGAAAATATTTATAAGAATTACCTATCAAGGTAATATTTTGGGATGCACTGAGTTAAATAACATGCTACTAACATTAATTTAACAACTTCTTATTTCTTTTTAAACAGTGGTAACTTGTTATTTGAAATTATATTTGGACTCACTCTCTGTTTCTGTGGGAAAGCAGTGATTTAAATATTTTGCTGTCATCCCTCTGCACAGTATGACATTCCTTTTAGAGATAGTATTTGTCTTGTATGTCACAGTGATGAGGCATCTTAAGAAATGACTTTTTACTACATTAAAATAATTAACAGTAGTAATAATACTTATAAAAAAAATAGGCACTGAGTAACTGACCCACAGGCTTGAAAGTACAAAGGCAGACTCTGCCTTCTTCTCAATAGCACGTGCTAAGTGATTCCCTTGTGTAATAGCAAAGCCAAGGAAAGAATTTCTGCTTCCTGATTTTCCAGTTTCTAAAAGAGGCCCTGATTATATCCTGTGCACCTGAAAAAGAGTTCTGTGTCTGCTTCTGTTTGTGTCAAGGGCACAGGCCATCCATTTTATAGAGGGTAACTGTGTTAATGAACCTGGTCCTCTTGGTAGGAGATGTGCTTTGTCTATCTTGACGCCATCAGAACACTAGATGCAAATTAGCTTTGAAGGACAGTCTAGAAAGTGAGGTGGGAGGGGCCATATAAGCAGCCTGTCCACAGAACTCTGTGGTCAGAAATATTGTTCATAAATATTTTCTCATTGGAGCATTCAACTCCAGTTTTCACTAAGGCTGTTGAGGATGAGCTGGTTAGTCTGAAAACAGCAAAGGACAGTTCCTGTGTTTCCAGAAAGTCTGAAAGGTGATCTCTGGTGTTTAAGTACATTAATGTTTCTCATTTATCTCTATCTTGTTTGGAAAATTAGAATGTCAAGAAGACAAGAAACAAACAAAAAAAAAGAAAATGTGAGTGCTTTTAAAATTTTTTCTGGCAGCCTGATGCCATGCAGATCTGTGTGTGTTGGAGGGGACTGTTTTCTTGGACACTATGAACCATACATTACAGAGTATTGCCAGGAAGGGACAGAAGCAAGCCTTATCCCCTAGCTCCTTCCATTATTAAAACCAGACAAAAGCCATGCGAGCACAGAACCACCAGACAATTCTTCAGCCAAAGAAGTGCCACCCTGCTTTATAGTTTTCCATTTCTCAGTGATACTGTCCAGGGACCAAGATGAGGAGTTCTCCTAGCAGCTGGCCATATTAGGCTCTAAATATGTTTTTTATATTTGGTTTGCCCATCTATTTGCTTCCCAGTGGGATGAATGTTTTTCTTTTTGTTAAAGAGGAAATACCAGTTATTTATAGCAACTAGAGGGAATAATGAGTGGTTACAAGAGCTACTGAATAGCATGTCACCAAGTAAACAGACCTATAAACAGTCATTTTCCACAACAGTCCTGCAACAAGCTTAGGCTGACAAGGCCAGGTCATTTCGGAAAACCTTCTAAACTGTTCTCCAGCCTTCCCTGCAGGGATGCATTTCAATCAAGAGATCACTAAATGGTTGGTACAGTGGGCAATGCAGAGCATTGTGGGTCTTTTCTAAGCCATTCTCTACCACAGGGTCTCAGAACTGGGCGGTGGAACTATACCATAGAGTTGCAGTAGGACCTTACAATTAGCACTGAGAAGAGCAATAACTCAGGGAGGAGCTAGAATCCTTAGTTCTGAATAATAATAAAAAGGAGAAAAATATATAAACATTCATTCAATATATATTTTTAAGTTATATTAAAAGAAAAGGTTTAATTTTTAAAGAGGTACTGAAAACAATCTCTTTGATGGAGAAATCAAAATATTACACCTTGATTATTATATCCTCTGATCATCATGTTCTTTACTGTTTAGATATGTACATCCCCTTCCACACATTTTAAAATTTGTTTATAACTGTAGGTACTCACAAGAACAAATTGGCCTTCACTGAGCTGAATTTTTAAACATACTTTTAAAATAATATTTTAATCATTTATATATAACTCATCATGTTTTGTGATCAAAATATATTGTTTTTTTATGTTAAGAAACAAACAAAAGCCCTAGAAAGATAACACCTAACATGCCCTACTTCTCCACAAACAGAGCAAATATTTTTGGATGCTATGTCAGCTCCTGTTATTACAGTCAGAAGTGAAAGGCAGCCATAGCCACCAGAGTTATTCAATGTCAGGCAGTAATTTTTAATTTGCTCATTATCACATATTTAACTTAGTTTTTCCACATGGCCCATGGACCATATGAACTCTTCAAAGCTGAAATGTGAAAATTTTGACAATGTCAAAACCAGGGAATATATGCATACTTCACCATTTTGCATATCCCGTCACCTACCAGGCATGATAATGTTAGAAAAGCCCAGCTTCCGTGTTATGGAAACTCCGTGAGAGAACACTGAAGAGTATTCTCTTCTGATTTGTTCAATGTCTCCATGGAGCAGCTGGAGGGAAACAGCTAATCCTAAAGCAAAGGAAAGAGATTTGAGTTATGGTAGGAAGAAAAGGAACTATGTTATATAAAGAGCAAATGGGTTTACTGTATCCATTTTTACTAGCCACATGAAATTGACAGAAACTGGAAACAATCTCTGAACAACACTTTTCCAGAATGAACATTAGAGCTTTCCAATTTCTAGAAATTGGGGAACCACTGGCAGAGAATTAATGGCAAGAAGCAGGCTTCCAGCCACTGCACTCTATCCCCCGGCCCTGGCTCTTTGGAACACACCTCTCTGCCAATATTTAATCTTGAAATAGACAACAGACAATGAGATCAAAGTAGAACTTTATCCTTTTCAACTTTACAAGGACTATGGATAATGACCTACCAAATATTAGAAGCCTAAAAATAAACCTTAGGATATAGGCACTCAAGGATTTTTAAAAATAATCATTTTTCTTGAAATTAAAGCAACAAAGGTGACTGGAATACAATCAAGGTTATGTTCTTATTATGATATAAAACAGAAACTCAAAATGGCATTATCTTCTGAGGATTTATTAGGATAGAGGGCACTCTGACAAATAAAAAGCAATCTAGTGAGTAGCAACACTATGTTTTTCTGTTTTATCCCAATTACAATGACATTATCACAGCAGGGTATGCAAGACAATGTTTATTTCATATAGAATTTTCTCAGTTTTCTGGCAGGACCTACAAAAAAGAAACTAATTTGAAAATGCTGGTATGTACTCTTCAGAGACACGACATCTCTTTCAATCCCTTCCTCCTTACTTCTTTCAACATTTTAAAACAAGAAAAACATAAAAACATCTCTCTGTATACGCAATAAAAAATAAAAACTCTCAATGCAACTTATTTTAAAAACAGTGACTCCAGTTTTTTTTTAAAAACTTGGACTCAATCTAAAAGTGAGTTTGGAGAGTAGAGTGAAGAAGATAATAAATCCATCCCCAATGATGATCTTTAATCTATATCATTATTATCACCACTATTTCTGGAATAATCCCCTGTCATTAATTTATAGTACTACAATGCTCTCCAAAAACAATGATATATAATCACACTGAGATGGGAAAACTGCAGATTTTATCCACAGAGCAACCACACAAGGGCCTTCCTCATATTCTGCCTAAATAGTATGAGAAACACAGACCACTGAGGGGTGTTGTTGACTTGTTTGCTCTAAGAGAGAAGCAGTAAGTAACAAAGACTAGAAAGAATCCACCACAGGCTTGTCTCATAGAATGTCTGTCTCAGAGAATGACTGTGAGAGTGAAGTCTGGCAGGTTTCAGGACTTTGAACCTGGTAATTTCTAAGTAACTCCCTTACTGCCACCCACCCAATCCTGTTCAGTTTGAACTGGGTTCCCTAGAGCAGGAAAAAAGGAGGAGGCCCTGCCCTTCCACAGTGATGTGGAAAAGTCTGGAAGGGCCAGGCATCCAGACAAGTGAATGGAGTGCAAATCTGAGTGAGGCCTCAGGACACTTCACAAGGCTAGGGAACAAAGACCAAGTGATTTGTGTTCTAGCAGCTGCTTTTGCTGACTCACATCCCTCACTGTCCCCAGCTCCTCACAGGTCTGACCTGTTCCACTAGTGTCCATTGCCTTCAGTACCTACACCAGCACCATGACCATCACCAGGAGCTAGATTTGTAGAAGACCCATGTGCACCACATAGTTTCACAAAACAGATCTTCATGGTGGAAAGCGGGAATACACTATTTTCTTTTAAATCCCAGAATTCTTAGAGAATAAGATGCATTGACACATTTCTTTTGCTTGTGCTATATTTTTCAAATTAAAATAATTTTACTGGGATGTTGGTAGAAAGATCTGATCTGCGATGCAAGTAATACTATGTGGTAAATACAAAGGGGGGCTGGATCTCAACAATAAGGAAAACAAAGAGATTGCATTCTTCAGGATAGGAGCAGGAGCAAGTAAAACTGACCAGGATTCTTGTTTTGTTCAATGTGTGCTGCATTTAGCCTGCAGTCTTACTTACTTACTTACTTACTTACCCTCCCTCCCTATCCACCCCTCCTCCTCTCCCCTTTTTAAAAACTAAAAGTGAATTCTTGGTAGAGAATTAGATAATAAAAAAGTATTTATCCATAGATAATGGCATCTTGGAGAAATTAAGGAAGATATGAAAAGGAGAAAATACACTCTTGGGAAAGAAATGGATGGAGAAGAAGCACAATAATGAACAGGGAAATGCATCAATGTCTAGAGAGCAAGTGTCCCAGAGAGGAGAGAGGGCAAAAGATACAAAGGACATTTAGAAGGCAGCTGACAGAGAGCAGCCAGCCAGGAGATGTAGGGAGGAAATACCAAAGTGATGGAGGAGGGAACAGATAAATGTGTGGGGAAAAGAAAAATTACTTAGAGTTGTATGTATTCTAGAATTAATATATATATATATATATATATATATATATAGCATAAGTCTACAGGTATGGTTAATTTTATTATACTAGTGATAATAATTGGTGATAAAGGGGCAGTAATTGCTATTTCCAGTTGACCCAGGCTCTCCAGAATGCAGAATTCACAGAGAAGAAATAGCAAGGTCAACTGAATGGCAGTACTGCCTACAATATACATGCTCTGGCAAAAACATCTAGGCTTTCCCCACAAACTGCAAGCCTTCACACATACAAAAAGACAATGTATAATTTCAGTAAAGTGAAACAAAACAAGAAAACAGCATGCGGTGCTAGCAGCTGGCTCACAAGGAGCAGCTCCACAGAAATAAAACTGCACTTCTGTTTATTTGCCACTGTAGAAATTGTTGATCTTATTTTTATAGTGGTCGATGACCTTCCAACCACAGGCTAAGTAAATGAGTTAACAGAACAATAACAACACATTGGATAAAAGATTACTCATCACTATAAAGAGAAATCCTGATAAATATTTACATACTGATGTGAAAAAATCCTGAATGGTAATTGGCTGAGGATGAGTGGGGCTGGAAAGCGAAATCGGGTACGTGAGATTTGTTTAAGGGCTATAAAATTCCAGTTAGCTAGATCTTAAAAGTTCTCACCACAAAAATACAAGTATACGAAGTGACATACACATGAATTACCTTTACTTATTCATTTCACAATGTATGCATGAATCAAAGTATCACATTATATAATGTAATCCTATAACAATTTTGTCAATTATATTTAATTAATACAAGGAAAAAATTCCTTGAGCATTTTAGATACTTGAAGATCAGATTAACCTTTCAGGTCCAGTCACTTATGTCATGGGGCAGACTCACAGAAAAGGAACTGGCTTCCTCTTCCTGTCCTGGCCACCATACTTTACCATCTAGAGATCCTACCACCTCTCACGGGTGATTCACAGCTTGATCTGCACAATTTTCTTGGATTCCTAACATTCTTCGAAATAATCAATTGCTTTTGGTGTGAGAAGGCAAAAAAATCAGAATATAAGGATGTATACCACAGAATTTCTGTTCCTAAGAAACTGGTAAATCAATATACACATGAGTAAATAGACTATAAAGTAGAATGGGCAAAGTAAATGAAAGGAATATACAGAAAATTATTACTGAAAGGATTTTCAAGTTGCAAAAAAATTTAAAGAACATCATAACCTATAAAGCTATTACTGTAATTTTAGAAAATATATAAATAATGTTTTATGGCTTTTCTCTCCCGACCCTTGATATAAGTACTAGTTAATCTTCACTGTCAACCTGACTAGATTTAGAATCACCTAGGAGACACACATCTTTGAGGGTGGTTCCAGAGAGATTTACCTAAAGAAGGGAAGATCCACCCTGAATGTTGATTGTATCTCCTACAAACCAGTGAGCTTATGTCTTGATCTAAACAGTGAGCAAAGAGAGACAGATGCTTAGCATCTATATTCATCTCTCTTCCTGACTGAGAAATCGAATGCAGTCAGTGGCCTCCTGTTCCTGGTGTCATACTATGATAGGTCAGATTCTCTCTAAGATAAGAGACACAATAAATCCGTATTTTTTTTTTAGTTGCTCACATTAGGCAACAGTAACTAAAGCTAAGAATTCAGCTGTGGGAGGAATGTTCCCCTTATTAGAAGAAACGTCATCATTAAACTTAGCTTTCAATTGGCCTTGATGTTTGAGCTCCAATTAGAAAGACCTGGTATGTAATTTTAAGCAAAAGCATAGTCATTAATTAATCTGGAGTCTGAAATAAAAAAAAAAACCCAACACAAAACAACCCTGAAAATGTGTTATTCATTATCATGCACAAAGCACAGCAGCAGCACTAAGAAGAAAGGCTGAGGGTCTTCAGCCTATGTGGTGTCTCTCTTGGGGATTAGAGCTAACTAATTTCAGAAGATGGCTCTTTTTAAATTCATGAAATTCTGCACTTTTATATTAAAAGTGCCAAGCACAGCATGATTATAAGTAGCAACCAGCATTAATTTTTAGTTACATCAGCCATTTTGTCACTAATGAAGCAAATAACATATATCTATGAATATACAGCAATGCAAAATGGAAAATCACAAAAAATACACTTGCTAAATATATGTTATTAAGTGTGCCATTTAAGAAGTACACGATACAGCTGCAGGATACTGTCTCAGTGTTGAGTTCTCTGTGCTTGGTTTCCATCTCCAAAACTTAACAGAAAATCACATCAATTTTACAAAAATTTTCTAGGTAAGGCCTGACAGAAAGTGCTGCTGCAATAGACACAAAACCAACAAACTAGGTTGTATCCTGAGTTGCGTAAGTTTCCAAATGGCCATGTATTAAGAAAACACTCCTTTTTCCAGGCTTGGTGGTCCATACCTGCAAGCCTAGCACTCATGGGGTGGAGGCAGAAGAATGAGCAGCTTAAGGTTGTTCTCAGCTACAAAGCAAGTTCAAAGCTAGCCTTGGCTACATGAGACCCTGCATGGAGGAAAAATGTAACAAATAGCAATCAAATAAAGTAAAATAAAACTTTAGGAAGTAACAACTAGGCCTGTTGTTTTATCAGTAGACAGAGCCCAGGGTTTTCTGTGTATATAAAATCTTGTTATTTTATTTTACTTTGTGGAGGGTTCTAAGGAAAAACTGTTTATCAGTATCACATAGAAGTGCTTCTATGCTCTAGCATAGAAGATGAGATGTGATGTAGCTGAGACATACAGTGAGCAATGTACACAGAGATATGAAAGTTCCCTACTCAGGGTTTTGGGTATTACATCCAGATAGAAACTGAAGCTTGGAGGAAGTTGCCAATTTTGGACCCTGAGATGTTTAGCCTGACAAATACAGGTCCATGTCATCATACAACTGTCCTGTGTTTTTCAATTATAGATTTTCTTTGTTTCACTTTTTTCTTCTTTATCTCTAATGAGTCAAAATAGCACATAGCTGTGAATGTACAACAATGTAAAACTGCAAAATCATGCCTTTAAAAACAATGGGTTGGTTTTCTTATTTTGCTTATTTTTATTCTACTATTTTGGAAATCATATATTCTATTTCTACTTTTAAAAATGTAATACAAATAATGGACTTAACGTCTATATTTAATCAGTAATCTTCACTTTGAAGTTATAATGTGGCAAGTGTAGAATGCAAAGTTGGCCTTTTTCCTATGGCAATTCTGAGGCATTGTATGGCATTCAGACCTTTAAAATTGCTGAAACTACTTTAAGGAGCAGAGATGTAATCAAAAATTTTCTCCTGGGTTTTAGTTTGGGCTTTTGTACTTTGTGGTTTCATGACTTACCTAGACACAACTTTAATTCATCTACCCTCTTTATAATTACTTCTTTTAACTCTGAGCACTTCACAAATTCTTAACATTGAAATATTGCAGCTTTTTCTTTTGCTCTTAACACCTTCTGGAAGCCCCATTAGACACACACTGGTCTTTCCATTCATTTCTCTATATCTTTTAAGTGTTTATTCATATTTTTCCATCTCATTATTCTTTTGTGCAGATTCTGACTGAATTAAACTTTAATTTCAGTATATTGATTCATTTTTTAACTGTTCTCATTCCCTAGGTAAACAGTCTTATTATTTTAATGACACTAAAAAAGAATTTTCATTGTATTTAGTTCTCTAGGACCATTAGAATCTTAGCACCAACATGATACAGGCTTTATTTGATTTTTAAAATTTGATTTGCCAGTGTGTACAGTAATGTCAGCAGAATACATAGTTACTCAACATCTTTTATGCATTAGTTTTAAAATATTGTTATTTTATTTTATTTTATTTTATGACTGTCCTGCATTACAGCCTAGCCTTTGCTTGGTGATATCTTGCCTAAATTCTAGGATGTTGTGATTCTCATTGGCTGCATCTGATTCCTCTTATTGGCAACTAAATCCTGTCAATATAACTCATCTTGGATGAATGTTGTTTCCTTCATAGAAGTCCCATTCATGTGAGAATGAAAATGACAATGTAAAATTTTACTTTTAAAAAAACTACTCAGCTGAGATTAGTTTTATTTTGACATATAAAATTTAATCTTATAAATATGAATTTTTCTGAACTATTATATTAATGTAAATGCAGACTAAGGGCATAAGGTCAATATATCAAGGAAGAACCATTTTTCCCATTGCCCCTTAAAGCCAGACAACAGTTTTCTAAGGCTCAGTACCAGAGGACTTCTGGGTGCTACTCATTTGGTCCCAGCCCTCATCCGCATTCTTGGGTTAGTTCAATTTAAGCACTCCCTGCCCCTTGTCAGGGCCCCAATTACCAGACAAATTACTTAAACATCATTTTAGATTAGAGTTTCATCTTTACATATAGAGTCAAGATTTTCCTTCTTCAAATTGTATTTCTCCATTACTTACCATATCTATACCTTCTGCTCTAAAGCCATACTAGATTAAATCCAGGGCCTTGTACATACTAAGTAAGTTTGGTGGCTGACCACACTGTAGTCCTTGAACACATGTTTATGTATGAAGCAGAAGAATGGGTTACATAGTTGACTAATCCGGGATTTGGAAAATTAATTTATTTAAAAAGTCTTGGAATCTATTTTTTTCCAATAACAGAGTAGTCCATGAAGAAAGTATAATAGAATGTTTCCAGCAGGCAACTGATTTGGAATTGTAAATCAACAAATCAAATAACCAATCAAAAATATTCTAACTAGCATTAAAGGGATATGAACCTTATCTATGCTTTGTCCAAAAGATTACCCGTTCCTCCAATTTTCATTAATGTACCAAGTTAAAGTATAAATAACATCACAATATTGATGAAACCTTGACTTAGGACACATAGGCCAATTAAAGACTAATATTGTACTTCTCTTTCTTTTTTCGAAACAAAGTCTCATCATGTAGTTTTGGCCAGGCTGGAACTTTCTATGTAGAGCAGCTGGCCTCAAATTCAGAGATCTACCTGTCTCTGCCTCCTAAGTGCTAGGATTAAAGATGTGCCCAGCTGTACTTTTGGTTTTTTATTTTTTTTTAAATTCTATTATGAGTTTCTACAAAAGTTGGAAAGAAAGATTATAAGATATTAAAATACATGCTCTATAAATATTGATGCTAAATATATCTGAGCTAAGAATAGATGTGCTAATCATGTAATAAGATTTTCATAATGAGTTAAAGGGCATATTATAATACAAAAATAGTAATAAATGAATCCTTAAACTGAACTATTGGGCTAGGAAAGGAAGAAAATAGTTGGTGTACCTATAATAATCCTTATTTATTCTATTTTCCTAAATTAGAAGTTTCATGAATTTTGATGACTCATCTCTAACAGTCAGTCCCTCTTTCTCATAAGAGTCAGCATGTAAAAATATGAATATGCTAAGAAAAGGCTACAAACTATTTCATTTAACTTTTCCCAAAATAAATAAGTTCAAAAGTGAGACTGAAATTAGGCTCTTCCTACAGTAATAAAAACAGCCTGGTACTGTCATAAAAACAGACTTGTGGACCAATGGAATAGAATTGAGGATCCAGACATTAACCCAAAAACCTATGGACACCTGATCTTTGACAAAGAGGCCCAAAACATTCAATGGAAAAAAGATAGTATATTTAACAAATAGTGTTGGCATAGCTGGATGGAAGTGTGTAGGAAAATGCAAATAGATCCGAGCCTGTCACCCTGCACAAAACTCAAATCCAAGTGGATCAAAGACCTCAACTTAAACCCAGCCACTTTGAACTTGATAGAAAAGAAAGTGGGAAATACACTTCTACGAATTGGCACAGGCCACCACTTCCTAAATATAACACCAGTGGCATAGACACTAAGACCAACAATCAATAAGTGGGATCTCCTGAAGCTAGGAAGCTTTTGCAAAGCCAAGGACACTGTCAATAGGACCAAACGACAGCCCACAGAATGGGAAAAGATTTTCACCAACCCTACAAGTGATAGAGGACTGATCTCTAAGATATATAAAGAGCTCAAGAATATAGAGTCCAAAACCTTGAATAACCCAATCAAAAAATGGGGTACAGATCTAAAAAGGGAATTCTCAGCAGAGGAACTACAAATGGCTGAAAGGCACCTGAAAAAGTGCTCTTCATCTTTAGCCATCAGAGAAATGCAAATCAAAACAACTTTGAGATACCATCTAACACCTGTTAGATTGGCTAAGATAAAAGGCACAGATGACAGCCTATGTTGGAGAGGATGCGGAGCAAGGGGAACACTCCTCCATTGTTGGTGGGAGTGTAAGCTTGTTCAGCCACTTTGGAATGCAATATGGCGGTTTCTCAGAAAATTGAGAATCAATCTCCCCAAGGACCCAGCAATACCACTTCTGGGTGTAT
>PVIH01017836.1:0-18027 GCA_004025045.1 Sigmodon hispidus | reverse complement strand
AAATGGATGAAAGGCACCTGAAAAAGTGCTCTTCATCTTTAGCCATCAGAGAAATGCAAATCAAAACAACTTTGAGATATCACCTAACGCCTGTTAGATTGGCTAATATAAAAGGCACAGATGACAGCCTATGTTGGAGAGGATTCAGAGCAAGGGGAACACTCCTCCATTGTTGGTGGGAGTGTAAGCTTGTTCAGCCACTCTGGAATGCAATATGGCGGTTTCTCAGAAAATTGAGAATCAATCTCCCCAAGGACCCAGCAATACCACTTCTGGGTGTATACCTTAAAGAGGCACATTCACACTCCAAAGGTATTAGCTCAGCTATGTTCATAGCAGCATTATTTGTAATAGCAAGAACCTGGAAACAACCTAGATGTCCCTCAACTGAAGAATGGATTAACAAACTGTGGTACATCTACACAATGGAATACTACTCAGCAGTAAGAAAAAATGATATCCTAAAATTCGCATGGAAATGGATGGATTTGGAGAATATCCTCCTGAGCGAGGTATCACAAACTCAGAAAGATAAGCAGGGGATGTACTCACTCATTAGTGGTCTCTAAACAAACAAACAAGAAAAAAAGCCAAGTATGCCCAGGCAGCAAACCACAACCACTGAACAGCTTGGGATCAGAAACACCCTGGACTGACCCTTCGGATCCCACTCCACCTATAGGAACACCTGACTCACTCTTGAGGGAGGGGGGACAAAACAGGATTTGCCAGGAGTGGAGACTGATCTAAGCATTATTGGGTCAGTGGGACCATAGGACTGTCTGATGCCTGCCCTGGGAGGGGATGGGGAGTTGTGGAGAAGAAAAAAAAGACCTGATGTGGTAGGAGGGGGAAGGGACCTTGAATGGGGATATACAGGGATGGCAAAAAAAAATTCAGAGGGAAAGCTGAACACAAAGTAAATATATGTGTAGCAATCTTATTTGCATTACCACCCTTGATAAGCCATGCTTATGATTTTTATCTTCTTTATAGTTATTGTTAACTTATCAGCATTTTAAATTCATTTTACTGTTTTTCTTGATAAATACAAAATAAATAAAGAAAAAAACAAAAACTCCAAAAAAAGAAAAAATATATATATATAATACGCTTCTCACATATCCACCGCTATTTTAAGGCATAGAAGCTGTTTTCATACCAGATTACAAATTTTAAAGCCAGATGGTTTGCCTGTTTATTTTGTACAACCTATAATAATAAGTATATCTAGAAAAAGACTTACCTTGAATTTTGCATAGAGAATTGTCATGACATTTAACTGTAAGATATTTGTATAAAGTCAGCTATAGCTCTTTGGCATTTTTTAAAATGACTTACAACTTTCACCTAACATGCTACTATAATGCAAACTTGGAAGAACCCCAAATATATCTGCTAATTCATTTTCTGAAAGCATACCATAAAGAGCTAATCATAAAGACCTATATCCACCATACGACCACTGCCCTAACTCACAGTATTCTGTCTGCTTGGCTAGGAAAATCAATGGCTTTCTAGATTCACTGTACTTGTGTAGTATTTTAGAGAACAAAAGATACAATGTTCTGCAAAGATAACTAAGATACCAAGGAACCAGGTTCAGTGCAGTACAACTGATCAGCCACCACTAAAACCTGGGAAGGCAAGGATGTGCAAATGAATTACTGACAGCCTTGTAGCAAGAAGGATTTGCACAGCCACTACAGTAGTGACAGTGAAAAATTTTATTGCCTAATGATCTCATTTAAAACACATTAGATTTGACAGACTATAAATGCATTCAAATACAATAGCACATAAGGAATACTAATTATGGTGGCCTTCTCTAACAAATAACAAACGACTTTCAAACACATCCCTGAAAATTTTTAAATGCTTAAAAAAAAAAAAAAAAAAAAAAAAAAAACTTTGCCTTCCTATTTGTAAATCACACCCAATAGTGAATGGAGACACAAAAACTTAGCTATTTTGATGAGATGGAAAGAGTCCATCCACCCTTTGCCCATTTGAAAACCCTGAGAGTGGAGAAAGAACAGCACTTCATTCAGAAGGGCTCCATACTCTAAAAATAAAATTCATTCTAAATTTTCACATTTGACAAAGGTGGTATTTCAAACAGCAGCCCACAATTCCCTAAAGGAATGATGTCAATTGGCATTTCTTAAATTAATTCAGTGACCTATGATAATGTTAGTTCTTGATACATAATGTCTATCAGTAGGCAATGCAAAAATTTCAAAACCAAATCTGGTGTCTGAACTCCAAAGAGCAACCATACACACATATACATACATACATATATAAATACAGACAGACATACACATATATGTATGTAGCGTTTCTTAATTCCTACTTCACTTCACATCTGTTAAGGATAATGCTATAAAAAAAAAATAAGGATTAAACTAGCCATAGGTTTTCAGAACAGCTTCACAAATGAAACACACATGTAATCAAGATTCATGGAAGCACATCTAGCAAGACAACTTCCTACACCCAGACAGTAGAAATCTGTACAGTTCCTTCATCAACAATGGTTGAGTTGGTTTCATGTGTAGTGCCTAAGAAAATATACAATGTTATTCCTTCACAAAGATTTTAAAGACCTTAAGAGATGGACACTATCAAGCTTTCTCTGAACTCTTTCTTTTATATTGTGTCAAGAATGTAGTCAGCAGCAACAGAAAAAAGAGATGTAAATATTCACACACAGAAAACCCCAACTTTATCATTTGAACAAAAGGACACAAATCAGACCACTCCTCAATAAAGCTCATTGGAAACACCACCTAAACATTTTGAAGAGAATATCACATTCAAATGTATAACAAGTTGAGAGCATTTTACACAATACAGAGTGGTTACTACAGTTTCAGAGAATTTCTATGTGTAAAAAGATTAGAATACTGCCTATCTGGAGCTTGCTACAAAGCATTAGGCCTCTTAGAAGCACAGGCAGATTGAGGAAGAACACAGAGGGCAAGCAGTCTACACTCCTGAGCTCCCAGTCTAGTATCTGTTAGTCATAGTTACAGCAGAAAATAAACATTAAACCTGGACAGCTTCTTCTCAGATTCCTGGCTGGATTCTCCCACTATTCCTGACCTCTAGGTATGAATGTACCTTAGGACCCAGCTAGGACTTGGGTCTGCTCTCCTGTAGGCACTGTCAAAGTCACAGGTCACACTATACTATTCTTTGCAGGTCAAATTCAGCCCATAACCTGGGAGCTTTTGTAAGCAAACTTTTACTGACACAGTTTCCTTCATCCCTGTCTAGAGCTTCATTCACAACAGGTGGTCAAAATCACAGTCTCAATTCTAAGGTTATTGTGCTTTGAATCCTTCACAGAAAAGGCATGCCACCTCCTAGGTGAGCTCTCTCAAAAGCAAGGGCCTCAAAGACAGGTGATATCCTAACAATGCCCCAACATCTACACTGAGTCCTTCCCCTTGACTGTGTTCCAGTCTGTCAAGCTACAGCCAATTTTGAAAATCAATTAGGCACACAAATCTAACACATCTAAAATAGAACATCTTGTTTCCCACCCTTCCATCATTATGTCTCTGGAATTTCAACACTCGCAGCTCCTTTTGTTCACTTACACTGGTCAAAACCTGAGAATCTTGCTCAATGTATCCTTTATTCACAGTTTCTATTACAATTTAAAGTAAATTAGTATCTTCAAAACATCTATAAAGGCCCAGGCGACTGCCTGGTTGCTGCTCCCAAACTCAGGCTCCACCATATCTCACTCACACCACTGTGGAAGCCTTACTATTGACCCTCTGCCTGCTCTGTGTCCTTGCTGTCTTTGCTGCTGTGTGACTAGCATGAGCACAGAGACTGGCCAGGCTGGCTCCCTGGCACATCACCCTTCTCCCTTCTCCAGATTCCCCATGTGTGTCTCCTTGTTGTCTAAAGTAGTTCTTCATAGACAGACCTCTTTATTCACCTTTGTATCTGAAAGACTCTTCCCTCAGATATCTAGTTGGTCCATTTTCTCATATTATCCAAGCATGAGTTCAAATGTCACTCTAAATTAAAGGTCTTCTTCACTTACTCTTTCCACATCAATGACTCATGTCCAGTCTACAGGCTGCTATCATGGGATCCAGGGAAACAGGTTTGAGTTTGCATTTATTGTGAGATGAGCTCTCAGAATAACTCTGAGGGGAGGAAAAGCTGGAGCAACTGCACACAAGAGAGATTAGGACACAAAAATTGCAGAGGGGAATAAAAGTTCACAACTGTTTCACTTGGTGTCTAAGTATGGGTGGATATTAGATTTGGTGCATCATCAGAGAGTAGCGAGGCTTTAAGTAAGAATGTGTGATGGAGAGAAAAGTGGAGAGATGAGAAAGTACACATTCTAGCCCATCTCATAGACGGAATAGTGAAAATTAAAACAAAATACTTTATGTTAGCAGAAAAATAGAACCATCAGACACTGAGAAGGAAATGAAAAATGCCTTAGAAAACAGTTTGGCAGATTCCTCCGAAGTTAACCATAAATTTATCCCAAAACTCAACACTTGGACAATTACCCAACAAAAATAACAACATATACCCGAAGAAAAAATTGTAAAAGTGTATTGGCATTACTATTGTCCATAATACATAAAAACTTTAAACACAAATCTATCAAATAATATGTACAATAATAAAACTGGTTACCTTTATAAGATGGAATACTGTCTGGCTGTTAAAAAGGAAGAAATCTGAGACATAAACTGGGTAAACTTCACAAAATAGTCTCAGTAAATGATTCCAAAACAAAAGACCATTTACTAGGTACTTATAGATTTATTTGCTATTTCTCTAAGCCACTGATTCTTAATCGTCCTAATGCTGGCACCCTTTAATACAGTTTCTAGTGTTGTATTGACTTCCAACCATGAAATTATTTGCTCTGATAATTCATAACTGTAATTTTGCTATTGTTATAAATCTTAATATAAATACCTGATTTACAGGACCCCAATATATGACTCCCCAAAGGGTCATGACTCACAGGGTGAGAATCAATGCTCTGAACAAAATACCTAGAATTGACAAATGTATTAAAGCAAAGGATTAATAGTTGCCTGAAACTGAGGTTGACCAAGAAGAAAATCTGGATGGCCATGGAGATGGTGGAAATATTCTAAGACTGGATTAAGATGACAGATGGACTACTGTATAATGTAAATATGTTAATAAAAGTTTAGAGCCAGGGATAATGGTAATGCATGCCTTTAATCCTGGTATTTGTGAGAAAGAGGCAGGCATATTTCCAAATTCTAAGCCATGCTGGTCCACAGAGCAAGTTCCAAGACAGACTGAGCTATACCCAGAGACTCCATCTCAAAAAACACAAACAAATAGCAATGTATAAATAAGAAAAAATAATCAGTTAAGTGACTCTGTACTATCACATAATAATCACTGTGATGTAATGTGATGTGATGTGATGTGATGTGATGTGATGTGATGTGATGTGATGTGATGTGATGTGATGATAGCTAGCAGGCATGAAGGGTTCTCTGGAGGTCAAAAATTCCTGTGTTTGTATGCACACTCACTTAATCTGCACCCTAATCCAATGGAACAGAAGCTAATTTCTCTGTTTTAGATCTGGAAAAACTGGAGCACAGAATGTTAGATAGCATGCCCACAAGTCACATAGTCAAACATACTATGTACATTTACCTTCTACTCAAAGTAAATCATCCTACTTCCAGATGAGGAGAGATACAATCTATCTTTCATTACTGGAAATCAGGAGGTTATGCTAAATATTTACAGTGAACAGTAAGTTCACTCTATGTAGCATATAAACATTGGCCAGTGAGTCGAGTCACCAACCTGCAACACCATTACCTATTAGCCACTGAAACAGCAATAAATACAATGTTTGCTACAAAACTCCTATTCAGAAACAATCTTGTGTTGATACTTTAAAAAAAAAAAAAAAAAAAAAAAAAAGGAATGACCATGATCTTATGATGTCCATGGAGGACACAAGACAATCACTCCAGCACCTGCAACTCTATATATTATTCAAGAGGCATGTGTCAACATACAACACACAAACACTGAGCCACAAGATGTTTTGTCTATAAGAGATTTTTTTTCCAGAGAATCATGTCATAAAATTGCAAGCACATCATTGTTCCTGCACCTTCCAGTAACTGAACAGCAAAATGGAATGAGGTGAAGTGACAATGTATTTTTATCTCTTTCATGTAATGTTCCAGTAATAAATCTCACATGGCAATAAACTGATATGAATAGGGAATTTGGTGACACTAACTTCTGTGGATCTCCCAGTAAAACACTCACATTAGGGGTAAGTCTAGACAAGAGAACTGATAAATGAACCACCTACAATGAAGCTGATAGTTTTGAAAGGTAAAAGTGATTGGAAGTCTGTGCTCTTTCATAACAGTGTATTTTAACACATCTAATAAAACACAAAACACAGACAGTATGGGAAAGAGGATGTGTAACTGAAATCACATTCACCTTCAATACCTTTGCAGCCTCGGACTGAAAAGCCTGCATCAGCACTTTCTGTCTAAATGATGTATCGATACAAAGCTAGAATAAAAATGGTGCAGAGAATATGCCATTTATAACTGAGAATAAATGTTTCTAAGTGCTGACGAGCTTCTGCCAGTTAAATTGCTTTTGTAAAGAACATTTTCCCTAAGTATTTGCTCTTGCACTCAGAAAAGTCTGTACTTCATTTTTGTTCCACTCTATAATTAGACAACATTTTGGTGTGTTGGCTAAATGACTTAATAATATGTATATTTAAAACACTCAAGCAGAGTAGAAGAACCATTCCTTATGACAAACTGAATCCCTGCTCTCAGCTCTCTTAAGTACAGCAAACCCACCTAAAGAGCAATGCATCAAAACTTATAACTAAAATAGCTCATCTATACGCCAGGCACACTAAGTAGGTCCCCCTAAATAACATATAATTATAAATAATAATCACACTTCAGTATGTATGGTGCATGTTCATTCTCCAATACAGTGCATGTTATACCAACCTACAGACAAAAAAATTAAATTATCAAAATTGATATCATAACTCTTAAGCAAGTTTCAGCTGCTTTTTAGGTATTTTTAAGAATCTGTATAACAATAAATACTCTCATTGCCTCTATGTAAAGAATATTTGAAATATCTGAAAATAAAAACACACAGTACATAAATTAGTACATAATAAAGATATTTATGTAAATTCAACATTCAGAATTGGAGCAATTACATTCATTACAAAAAATTTAATCAAAAAACAAGTATGTTGAACTTCTGAATGATTGACCTTTCCATTATGTACCAGACTAGAAAAGAGAGCAAAATATTCACAAGGTCTTCAAATCTAAGACAAAAGGCAAGAAGAAGGTAGCAAATCTATTGATCTGCACAACTGCCTGTATTTCATCCTGAGTTTTTATTAAAAAGAAAAGATATAAAAGAGAGAGGGAGAAAGGAAGGGAGAGAGAAAGGAAGGAAAGAAGGAAAAGAAAGAAATTTTATGAACCAAGTAGGCTAAGGAACAAAGAATAGATGGCCACAAAGTACAAAGAATAGCTATGACACAATGGAAATATATTACTACAAGAAAATTATGATATGTGAAATGCCCCAATATCATTTAAAGTACAATACAATAGGTTATTATTATATACTGCAAACCCCAGAACAATATACAAAAAAATAGTATACTCTGTAATGGATCTAAAATATATTAAATTACAGATGGCTGCTCACACCTATAGGTTCCAAATACAAAAATTCAAACCCCATAAACTGAAAATGTTTTAAAATATTTGAACTGAATCTATTTGTACTATTTCCCATGTAATTATCACATAAATAACATAGTACAGCAAGTCTCTACATGCTATTAGCTATTGCATGTAGTCTGCGGAGAGGCTAAAGTACATAGGAGGATAAAGTAAATTCACTCACAGTATCAAGCATTTGACAACAGTGAAATAATTTACAGGCCTAATTAAGGTTCCAAGCTTCTAGACTTTGTTTGTTACAACTGAAATTACTCTTGGCTAATTGACTTATTTCTCCTTCTTACAGGAAATGCTTCAAAACTTGAAAAATATTCTTTATAAGTATTCTGAATAGAGTTTTTGGTGAACATCAAGCAAGAACCTGAGAGTAGGCACTCTAGAGAGTGAAAATAGAGACAATTTGTAGTAGGACAGGCCCATAGGGTTGAAAAAATTGGCTCAAACCAGTTGCCAAAGCATGCTCATAATGTACTTCCTTATGACCAAACCTGGAGTCTGCCTGAGGGCCTAGCAACAGGTGCTATCAGATTTCCTGATCATGTCCAGCCAATGAGGGGTGACCACGCAATATCACCAGATCAGAATGCAGTCTGGGTGCTGGGAAGAGGGTATATAAGGCTCTCCCCATTTCCGAGTAAATGAGTCTGATATTTGCTTTCCACCTGATTCCCAGTGTCTATGCTTTTGATGCCAGGTCTTCTCACCCCTCCCCCAAGGGAGCCATTAGGACCCTGGACAGCAGCAACAATAAGTGGGGAAAAAAATGGACAGATCCAATAACTTGATTTTTAAAAGTTAATCTGAAGCCAACTATGGTTGAGAACACCTACATTCCCAGCACCCAGCTGTTGAAGGTCCAGACTGTTCTAGGCTACAGAATAAAATTACATGAGATATTGAGAGTCAAAAATTGAGGAAGACAGGTAATGATGGTATACTGAAATCGCTCTCTTCCCAATGTGATAAGTCACCTACAGACATATGAATGTCTCTGGAGGACAACTAAAGCTAAGTATCTAGAGAGTTCTGAGAAATAAAGTTTGAACTATATACTGCTGAAAGCTAATCTTGAAAAACTCAACCAAAGAACATAAACTAGTGCACGCAGATGATACAGTTTTTAATCAACTGCCTGGGCAAGTAACAAGTCCTTACTTATTAGCACAATAGTTGAAAATGTATATTTAATTACAAGTGTACTGTAATAATTTTCCTGATGTATAGCTTCTCAGAAACCAGTATTAGTAGAACATAATTCTGAAGTAATTTTACCAGGCTAAGGATACCTGTGTGAAGAAGGCATATCTTTCACATACCTTTAATCATCAATAGTTAACAACAAAATTCTACCAACTTATCTGCCTTTCAAGTCTCTGTGTAAAAAATAAAAAAAAATGTTATTGCAAAAGCACTGATATATGTAGAAGTAATCAGACCATACACATCCCATAGATGGAGAGAGTAGTTTAAAACTGTCATCAGTAGCTTTCATATACAATGTTCTAAATATTGTGATGATCACGGTAACATTGAAATTTAAATGCAGTTGTGATTCTACTTTTTATTATAATGCTTAAATTTGATCTTGCAATAATTTCTAAGTTTAATGTGGTCTAAGTTTCAAGACTGCACATCTTTTATCCTGCCTCTGCAGTTGGCAGATTATGCCTTGATTAAAATTAAAATGCACATGTATTTATTAATAGTCACCTTTGCACTTTTATTTCTTTACACTAAATGTGCCACTAAACATTGGGGCATAAAAAGTGTTAATGTGAAATACAACCCTTTTGCTGCCTCTGAACTAACCTGGTATCTTTGCAGCTTCCAGCACAAGGAAGCCCTGTCTCTCCAACAGTAACACAAGCGTCACTCTGGTAACTGGATTACACCAAGAGCCTTTTCTGCTTTGTATTACTGGCATCAGTGAAGTTCCTAATAGAGTTACAGTGATAGTTATTCAGACCATGAAGGCTTTTCCTTCAATAAAAATATTGAGCAAAGTGCTGGCTTGACAATATCAATTTATTCAAGAAAATAAATCAAAATTTCTGTCATCTAATTATATTTTAGAGAATGTTCTAAATGATATCAACATTTGTAAAACTACCTTTTTGAATATAAAAATTCACAGACAACATAAATATAAAAACATATAGTACCTAAATGCCACTTATATAAACATTCTCTGAGTTACCTGTTATTTATATTTCACTTTATACCCTTTACACTTCATTAAACCACACTTCAATAACATAATTTCTCATTATTGTACTGCAGGAATATTCTCAGCCTGAAATTACATCAAATAAATTGTAAATCAAATTTCTGAAAGCCATAGGTAGAAATCAAATGCAATACCTAATTTCACATAAATAGCTGAAACTTCAAATGGATTACATTTATTTAATTGCCTAGGCACACTTCTGCTTTCTCTTGCTGCCTCCTGCAGCCATAGAATAATGTTATTCCAATATATGAGCAATACACTGGCAGTCAAGGAAAAAAGTCAACTAATGAAAATTAATTGTCAAGTTTTAGGCCTAGCATATACATATTCTATTTCTTTGATTATGTCCTGATACAGTTACTAAAGAAAAAGGTGAAAGAAAAAATAGTTCTGTATTCTATAGAAGCTAATCTATCTCACTTCCTTCATTCAGAATCCACTGTAGAATTCATGAAGAAAGATGGGGCAGTTGATGGTTATTGTTCAACAGGTACTAAATTTCCATTTAGGAAAATGAAAAGTTTTATAAATAGCAATTGTGGTTGCACAATATCACTAACTACACAGTTAGAGATGGTCTGAATGGTACCATGGTTTGACCCTGGGTTGGATTGTTTTGTGGTGGTGGTACTGATGAATGAATTCACATTCACACTAAGCAAGCTGTTCTAGAATAACATGCTGGGGACTAGGCATTTGTACACTGTAATTATTTGTCACTCATATTGATTTAATAAAAGGCTGATTGGTCAAGTAGCTAGATAGGAAGTTGAGGTGGGGCAACCAGACTAGGAGAATTCTGGGAAGAGCAGAGAGACAGACTACAGCGAGACACAGAAGAAGCACAAGGAGAATGCTGCACCAAGCCAAAAGGTACTAAGCCACATGGCTGAGCATAAGTAAGAAATATGAGTTAACTTAAAGTATAAGATTTAGCAAGTAATAATCCTGAGCCATAGACCAAACAGCTTATAATTAATATAAGCTTCTGTGTGTTTATTTGGGACCATGCGGCTGTGTGACTGCTGGGACCACAGGTCCAGACCTTGGGCTAGGCCAGGCCAGAATCTTCTAGCTATATAACTACATTTGTATATTTACCTTTAATTTATCTGGAATTTGGCATGAATTGAACTGCCATCATAAACAATGGAAACCTAATACTTACGTTAGCCCTTCAAAAATTCCAGCTAATAAAATGTGGAGAAGAAACCATGTTTCTAAACTCATGGCTCATGTCCAATTTTCTCTACTACTTTTCAAAATGAGAGAAAACAGAAAAATCTCCAAACCTCATGGGCCAGAAACAGGTATTATGAAACAAATTTTAAATGCCCTACAAGATATGAAGGACAAGTAAAATGGGGGGTTGGGAGGGCAGGAACAGGGTGTCCTATTTAGGGTTTTAATTGCTGGGAAGAGACATCATGACCACAGCAGCTCTTACAAAGAAAAACATTTAATGGGGCTGGCAAACATTTTCAGAGGCTTAGTCTATTATCATTTTGGTGTGATGAAGGCAGAAGTCACGCTGGAGAAGGAACTCAGAGTTGTACATCTTTACCCAAAGGCAACAGAAAATGGTCTGAGATGTTGGGCATAGCCTAAGCACATATATGACCTCAAAGCCCACCTCCACAGTGACACACTTCCTCCAACAAAGCCACTTCCTATGAGCTTAGGGGGTCAGTTACATACACATTACCAAACAGGGTGTCACTCCAAAGGCTTGGCTGGCCATGTACTTACCATATAAAATGGGCTAGTCTTGAAATTACAGAAATCCTCCTGGCTCACCCTCCTGAGTTTTAAGGAAACAGGCATGAGCTACTACATCTTGAACAAGTAAATGATTTTTTCAGAGTAAAGGATAGTTAACTCATAACTGCACAGGGAATGACGTCTGATAGGTTAGAGCAGTGGACAACAAGTAGTCCAATCAATTTCAGTTTTGATACTAATCAGTAGATTAATGTTCAGTTAAAACTGAGTAATCTGCTATATGAGATACACCAGTATGTCCTGTTTTTCACAACCCCTTTTTATATTCTATGGTGCATTACATGTATTCACTGTGTGTGTGTGTGTGTGTGTGTGTGTGTTTACACATATGATGACCATGCCACGGCATGATGTAAGAGGTTAGAGACAACATGTAAAATTTTTTCTTTGCACAATGTTGGTTTCAGGAATAGAACTCAGGTTATCAGACTGGGTAGCAAGCACCTTTTACTGCTGAACCATCTTGCCAAGTTCTAAGATGCTCCTATGTAAGTTCTGACTCAGTAGAAAGTAATGTTCAAACACCAAGCAACATCAGTAGACCTTGATTTTGCTATGTGTCACAAGACTCCCATCATTTAGTACATGATACAGAGAAGATGCATTAAAAAAAAATCTGTTCTACTTAGCAGGGGACAGATGAACATAAACCATAAACAAGGACAGTGGCTGGGTGGGTCCTCACACGTCAGTGCAGTGTACATAGAGAAACAGGCCAGAGACCACAGGAGCCAATATAACAAATTGCAAGGGACAGTGTCTACTATACCCCAGGCAAGATTTCTAATGAGAAGGATCTATTTCTCTGAGAAGTAAAATATAAAATGTAAATCTTACCCGATGCATCACAAGGCCTGAATAACATGTGGGACACACTGTATCTGCATACCTGTGCCCAATATCCATGTATCTATGATATTTGCCCACAGCATTAAGAGCTCTAAATACAAGATAATTTCGTATGTTCCAAAACATTTTTCTTCATTTGCATTGGTTAGAACTACTTACATACTTTCATTCTTTCATACTAAATCATTTAAAATTAAATATTAGACAATTCTAGCATCAAAACAAAACATCAAAAACAATCGTCCTATTTTGAGTTTATGACCTTTGAAAATTTTGTACTTATTTGGATGACAGAATTTAGTGACTTTTGTGAACAGCAAGGCAAAAAAATTTTATCAAGCAACTTCCAGGTTAACATATTCCAATTCCATTATAGGCAATTACAGGACTTAATGGAACACTAGCTACATGCACTTCTGACACCCCTCTAAATCCATGTCATTGGTTATTTCATGACTTTCGCTCAGCAATTGCACTCTTGGGTCTCCCAACTGTCACTTCAGTTGTTCATCTGATGCACTAGCCCTGGGTAGGAAATAACAGCATATGCCAGAAGACGGCCTAGTGTACATGATGCCCTTGGTTCCAAGCCTACCACCATAAAAACAAACAACTACACTAATCCTTTACCTTTCAGTTTCTCACTTAAACCTCTCTATGCTGATTCCTTTAAAAGGACATGGCAATGTACAGCAAGAGAAAAAAAATTAAAACAGTGATTTCACAAGGGCTGTGAGGCCAGAGGCCCATCAGGAAGGAATGGGAAACCACGCCCAGAGTAATAGTACTGTTCTGTAACAAGACAGAGCTTCAAGGTGTGTGGGGAATGTCTACTAAAATATGCAAAATGCTAAATTAAGATTTCTCCATAACAAGGTATAAAAATTTTGTCTAGAAAGCACCTGTAAGCTGTTACTGGACTCTAGTTAATACAGACACAGTACAAGCATTCAAGGTGGAGCACATGATACCTCTTTTATCATGTAATATAAGGAAATATCAGACTGAGATGGAGTAACCACACATAAAATGGAAAAATGTTTTGCCAAGTACAACTGATATATACTGTAAAATTCTTTCAACTCTGTACTTACTATCTGTAATAATAATTTATATTTGCAAATTGTAAAAGACATTTCTTAAAAGGAATTAAAAGAAAATGCCTTTAACTTTAAAATGATCCAGTGAAGTGACCCTAAGACTTTTAATAATGATTGTGACTACTCCTTAGGTGAATATTTCAAGTATTTAGAAATGTTGATCCAAGTAGTTAAAACTGGTTAAAATCTTAAAAAATTAATTATGTATATAATTTACTTATCTATGTGTCATTTCAGAAAAACTTAGCATAACCCTTCTGACAAAAAGAAAAAAAAAAAAAAACTAGCTGTAGCACTGTGCTCTATACATGAAATGCCAGAATAACCTGCCAGATAAAGTACTTTCTAGACCGTAAAGAGTGGATAGGACTTGGCCAACTGAGATAAAGGGAACAGAAAGTGGATTGCAAGCTGTGGCAGTCCTGTAAGTAAGCCTGTGGTGTGTAAAACTGAATTTATGGTTAAGAAAGTAACGCATTTCTGTGGTGAGAACTTTATGGGTTTATATTAAGGCTCATCAGAGCTCTCCTTTTTGTTACATTACATACTGCTAGAAGATTCTGTCATAATTTTTATCATCACTGTAATAGAACCACTTCTTGCTCACTGTTAAACCATGGGTACATATAAATAAATTAAAATATATCTGTGTTTGTTTTATTACTTCTTGTGGTTTGTTTTCATTTTGTAATATTTGCCCAGTATACCTTGAAAAAACATTACTGTAAAAGTCTTAAAAACCTAAGAGTGAATCCTCGGGGACTAGAAAAATCCCCTAGGCTAGCCAGTGAATTAAAATTGATGGGTTCACATGGCACCTTAGCCCAACAATGTATCAAAGAATTTTCAAAATTAGTCAACGAAGTTCTTAGATGTTTCAAATGTTTTATATCTCTTTTGTTCAGACTGTGGGGTGGTCCCTTTCCTTGGAGTACTTTTTCTTTTTAAACAACTTAAACTTATAGTGTGCATGAGTTCATGGAAATACGACTTCCTTATCAATTGTATCAATACAGTGTAAAATGTGGTGTGTTGGTTTAAATGAGATGTCCTCTGCATTATCAGGCATTTGAATAATCAGTTCCCAACTGACAGTATTGTTTATGAGGTTTAGGAAGTGTGGCCTTGTTAGAAGTAAGTCACTGGAGGCAGGCTTTGAGAGTGTAAAGATGAGTCATTTTGGGTTAGTGCTTTCGTGTTCACAGTTCATAATGTGAGCCCTCGGCTTCCTGTTCTAGCCTCCACACCGGATGCCTGATGCCATACTTCTCCACAGTGACCTTCATAAAGTTCTGAAAACAGCTAAACAAACTCCTCCTCTATAAGCTGCTTTGGCTGTGTGGCTTATCACAGCTTTAGGAAAGAGTGAGCACAGTGGGTATGGTGATGTGTTTGCTCCTCTTACTGGATAGACTAAACGAGATTAAATAAACACAAATAGCACTCAATGTTTGGCATTTAATAAGAACTGCAATTAATGACAAGAATAGGTGCCATACACACACAGTCACATAAAGCTGCTTCGTGTCTGAGCTGGAAGCAGAGGTGAGATAGAATTCCTCTCAGCTTTTGAAAGTATTCATGAGTCCTATCTCAGTCCCATCATATTACATACCACTTGAGTGACCAGACAGCTTTCCATTACCTTCTTCACTGTTCATCTAGACTACCACTGTTTATGAAGTTCACTAGCAAAGACCTCAGAAACCTTTTATTATTTCTCTATTAATAGCTAAGAATAGAAATATCACTGGACATTCACCTCAAATATAATTCTTTAAAAAAAAATCCAGTGATTGTGTTGGGCCAGAGGTTCAGATTTAAAAGTTTTTAAATTTGTTTCAAACCATTTCTGTTGATAATTTCACATGATCCCTAAGCCAAGTGAGATATTTTGTTCTAAGAGACATGGGATGGCAAAGAGGTAGAAAAAGTAATATTCAGATACCCTAGCAATATATTAAAAACAAAAATAGTTTTAAAATATTTGTCCAGAAAGTAACTAAAGACTTTCAGCAGAGGAAAAACAGCCATACAATGTGTGATTGTTT
Organism: Sigmodon hispidus; assembly: GCA_004025045.1. Lineage (NCBI taxonomy): Eukaryota > Metazoa > Chordata > Mammalia > Rodentia > Cricetidae > Sigmodon > Sigmodon hispidus. The sequence continues at coordinate 2,204 of PVIH01017836.1, read as the reverse complement.
GAAAGAAAATGACCCCCAAAGGGTCACTATTGTGAGGTGTGACCTTGTTGAAGTAGGTATGGCCTTCTTGTAAAGACTGTCACTGTAGGGGTGGGCTTTGAGGCCTCTTTTGCCCAAGCCTCCCTCAATGTCACACTGAGATCACTTCCTGTTGCCTGAAAATGTAAGACTCTCAGCTCCTTCTTCAGCACCATGTCTGCCTGTATGTCACCATGTCCTACCATGGTGATAATGGACTGAACCTCTAAACTGTAAACCAGTCACTCAATTAAATGTTTTGTTTATAAGAGTTGCCATGGTCATGGTGTCTCTTCATAGCAATAGAAGCCATAACTAAGACATGATAACAGAACATAGTCTAAGAATGGAGTCATGAAGTCCAAGAAGATTTCTGAGCACTTATGAGAAAACTGTAAGAAAACAAGACACAAGTCGTGGGACCTCAGTTTCTTCAGAACACAGAATTGTTCTTGGAATATGTTTCCTCAATTCTCCAAGGTGAGTGAAGAGGAGTGAATTCACCTCAGCTGTCATTATTATTGTGCCTCTATGGAAAAATGTGCAGTTTGTCTTGTGACTGACTGTAGACAGCTTGAGCTCAGGAAAACTTTGCTCAGGTAACCTTTCCTAACCTTCAGAATATACGCTGTCTGATGCTCTAAATAAAGTTGGCTACTGCTTCATTCTCGGGGCCCACTCTCCCAGGCTCACAGCACTTCCTAGAGTGATAGACAGTGGATCTGCAGAGAGGACTCAATGTGAAGAGTGGTCTCTGCTCAGGCAAAGGACCCCAGTTCTGCCTCTGGACCCTACTCTAGCACCTGATAATCTCCTGTAACTACAATTACTGACATCTTTTACTGGCCTCCACAAGCATGCACACACACATAGCATTCATGTGCACAGACACTCATACATGCACATAGATGATAATGTTTAAAAAATATACACTACCTGATTTCCTTCTCAGTGCACATGACTAATACCAACTCACACAAAAATTTATTGCTGTAGCAAGACACAAAGAAGTGAGAATTTCACATTGACTTTGACAAGTAGTTAAGTAGTTCAACTGACTGAATCATAGGAAGGAGCACTGCTTCTAATTAATAAGGTGACAATAGTGAATAACCTGTATGAGATATTCCTATTATCACCTTATTAATCTCCATGCAGTGCTTGCATCACACAAAAGGTTAAACATTACTGTTAAGTATAAATGTAACCCCACATCTCATAAAAAATAAAAGCAAGGACCTCTACTTGTGTGTTCTAAGAGAAAATACAGAGCACATGGCTCAGTTCCGTTAGACACATTCATAGCACTAACTTTAGCATTTTGGTCTTCATAGCATGGTACTCCATCAAATGTAGGCTGTACAGCAACAAGAGACACACACAGACTCAGTCCTGTAGGATATGGTGCATACCTAACCCTTCATGACACTTTTGCTTATTTGTTGGCAATATTGTAAGAAAATAGTTTTCATTATTGCTCAATTGTGTTTCAATTACAAAGAAAGTGATAAGACAATTAGAACCTTATTCCACAAATAAGTCACTTCGCTTTACTTGTTTGAAACAAAGTAGATTTTCTGTTTTACATCTCAGTGATAGATACACAGACCAGAGTAAGTAAATATTGAAAATGTCAAAAGAAATAGAGGTTTCTACAGTAATTTCTAAACTACTAAAAATATTTAATATAAAAATATGAGTGACTAGAAATAGCAGGATGAACATCTACACTCTTAAAACACCTTTATAAGAAATTATGTAAAATAAATCTGTCACTCTGAGAAGGAATGAGAAACTTTTGGTAAAATGAACAAAAATGCATTTAAAAGTTTTTTAAGTATTTTGACAGAGTAGCTTTCTAAAGAGATGGTCATCTCCCTAGCATTTTTGATTTTTACCCCAGAAAATCTCATTTTCCCTTGCTGAGAATCGGTTTTGGTCTGGAACTAGAACAGTGAAAAAGAACAGAGAAAGATACTGCAGAGTATAAACCAAGCCATATGACTATCCACCATGTCAGACATGAAATGCTCTAAACTACATTATCACACACACACACACACACACACACACACACACACAATTTTATATAAGTATGAACCAAGCCATATGACTATCCACCATGTCAGACCTGAAATGCTCTAAACTATATTATTACACACACACACACACACACACACACAATT
>PVIH01017835.1:30111-40604 GCA_004025045.1 Sigmodon hispidus | reverse complement strand
ATGTTTTGTGGCTTGATTATAATGTGGCGTGCTGACTTTTTTTGGGGTCATATCTATTTGGTGTTCTGTAAGCTTCTTGTATCTTTATAGGCATTTCCTTCTTCAGGTTAGGGAAGTTTTCTTCTATGATTTTATTGAAAACATTATCTGTGCCTTTGAGCTGGTATTCTTCTCCTTCTTCTATTCCTATTATTCTCAAGTTAGGTCTTTTCATGGTGTCCCAGATTTCCTGAACGTTTTGAGTTATGGCTTTTTTAGTTTTACTGTTTTCTTTGACAGATATATCTATTTGAGCTACTGAGTCTTCCACTTCAGAGATTCTATCTTCCATCTCTTGAACTCTGTTTTTATGCTTATATCTGTGGTTCCAGTTTTTTTCTTCAGGCTTTCTATTTCCATCTTTGCCTCATTTTGTGCCTTTCTTATTGCTTCTATTTCAGTTTTTAGTTCCTGGCATGTTTCTTTCATAGATTTGTTCATCTCTTCCAATTTTTTGTTTGTATTTTCTTCTATTTCTTTAAGGCTGTTTTTCATATCTTCTTTGAGAGCTTCGATGATCATCATAAAATAATTTTTGGTGCTGCTTCCTTCTGTTTCCTCTTCAATGCTCAGTTCAGGACTTGTATTTGTAGGATCGCCACTCTCTTCTGGAGTTACCTTGTTATTCTTTATATTATTATGTAAGTTTTTGCACTGGTGTCTGGCTATGGTTTTAGTGGTTCACGATTATTAGGTGGCTCCTGGTCAGTTGTTGCACTCAGGCTTGTGTGTCTCCTGTCACCTCTGAGGAAAAGGTCTGCTCAATCACTACGTTTGCACTGTGAAGGAGACTAAATTTCAAGTCTTCAATCTTTCTCTGTTTGACCAATTGGAGGCGGGGTGGTGGCTGTGCAAACTCCATCAGAAGCAGCTGGGGTTACCATGGCAGGCAGAGTTTATCTCTGCCTGCTACAGAGTGCGCTGAGATAAGCTCTGCTGCTCTGCCTCCTTTTCAGATTAATGTACTTACAATTTTTCATACAACATTGGTCCTCCAACTTTCCTTATAAAATTCTCTATTCCCCTTCACTCCTTCAGATTCATGACCTCTTCTTTCAACAACTGTTGCCTGATATGCTGTCTTCATTCAGGGTGTAACTGAAGAAAACATACTGTAATTGAAATATTCTGGAAACTATCTTATAGTTTCCAGTTGTGATCTTACAGCATCAATGATCTGGATAGTTTTATATATAAATTACATTGTTCCCTTCTCTCAAATGGAATTGTAGTTTGATCATTATGTAGATGGCAATAAATCTGTCTCCACTGCTCATTAAAGCTTCTAGTTAGGTCTTACAGTCCTTAGATAAACTTGTGAGACAGAGCTTCTCAGTAATCAGAAGAAATATAAATGCATATGTTGTCTGATGCATAGTAAGATTATTTATCACCCAGCTTCACCAACTGCTCTACAATGACAAATTGTGCTTTCTCGTTAGCACCAGTAAATGTTAAAACTTTCAAGTGAGACTTTCTGTTCCTTCCAACAGGGTCTGGAAGAAACATTCAAGGAACTCTTCTATTTTTCAGCATTTGATGGTTTTTTTCATTAGACTCATGAATTTTTAAAACAGAATAATTGAAAGCACTCTTATTGCAGAAGTATTTTGAGGCCTGTACAACACAGACATAACCAAACATTAAGACAGGAACAAACATATATTGAATGCTTACAAATCTCCAAGCAAGTATGTTTACTTCAGTTTTCTAACAACTCTCTGAAATAGGCATAGACATGTATTGGAGAATGAAAATATACTGGGAATAATAGTTACATGTTTTATTTCCTAGTGCTTTAAACTACTCATCATATATTTATTTATGAAATACAACTTAAAAGTCTTTAGATGAAATGGACACAGTAAAGAACAAATAGATATATTACCAATGGATTGCCAAGGTACTTTGAGCAAGGCGTAGTGAATACATATGAAATGACATGATTGAGATTAGAACTCAGATTCAGTTGTATGTATCTATGACACATGATTTTTTTTTTCTGATCAGGCTGCAAAATTTTGTTTTCACACACAAGCTTATATACTTCTTAAACAGGGAAATGCTATTCTGGAAAAAGTGAATAGGCAATTATTATTTTTTTTTTTTTACCAAGGCCACATGAGGGTCTATTTAAGAGAGTTCTCAGGCAGGTACAGGAGCAGAGAAGCAGGACAGGAGGAGAGAGAGGCCATAACATGACATCTCTTTTTTTTTATTATGAATAAAGTCACATTTTCTATCCGTATATATCCTTATTCAAGGTCCCTTCACCTTCCCACCCCTTCCCGTCACTCTCTCTTCACCACATCTCCCCATCTTCTCCCCAGCAAGGTCAGGAGGCTCCAAGGACCCATTGAGTGATACTCAGTTCAGCATCCACTCCTGGTAGATACAGTTTCCTCACCCCAACATCAACATTGAGTCAGGTGTCCCACTAGAGGGAGTGGGATCCAAGGTGACAGTACAAGATGTTTCAGATTCAAAGCTGCTCAGTGGTTATGGTTTGTAGCTTGGACATGCTTTGCTTTTTTGTTTAGAATCCACTAATGAGTGAGGACATCCCTGTTTATCTTTCTAGATTTGAGATTCCTCACTCAGGAGGATATTCTCCAAATCCATCCATTTTACTACAAATTTTAGGATATCATTTTTAGTACTCCATTGTGTAGATGTACCACAGTTTGTCAATCCATTCTTCAGTTGAGGGGTATCTAGGCTTTTTCCAGGTTCTTTCTATTACGAATAATGCTGGTATGAACATAGTTGAGCTAATGCCTTTGGAGTGTGAATGTGCATCTTTAGGGTATACACTCAAAGGTGGTATTGCTGGATCCTTGGGGAGATTGATTCGCAGTTTTCTGAGGAACCACCATCCTGCATTCCAGAGTGGCTGAAAAGCTTAAATCTCACCAAAAATGAAGGAGTGTTCCCCTTGCTCAAAAACATCTCCATCATAAGCTGTCATCTGTGTCTTTTATCTTAGCCAATCTGACAGGTGTTAGGTGGTATCTCAAAGTTGTTTTGATTTGCATTTCTATGATGGCTAAAGAAGTTGAGCACTTTTTCAAGTGCCTTTCAGCCATTTGTGTTTCTTCTGCTGAGGATACAAGATTAACTCAAAGAAATCATTAGCCCTTATATATAATAAAGATAAAAGGGCTGAAAAAGGAATAAAGAAAACATAACCCTTTATAATAGCTGCAAATAGCATTAAATACCTTGGTGTAACTATAACCAAAGAAGTAACAGACCTATTTGACAAAAATTTTAAATCACTGAAGAAAGAAATTGAAGAGAATATCAGAAAATGGAAAGATCTCCCATGTTCCTGGATAGGTAGGATCAACATAGTAAAAATGCCAATTCTACCAAAGGCAATCTACAGATTCAATGCATTGCCCATCACAATCCCAATACAATATTTTACGGACGTTGAAAGAACAATACTCAACTTCATTTGGAATAACAGGAAAGCCAGGATTGACAAAACAATTTTGCTGAACATAAGAACCTCAGGAGGCATCACCACACCCAACTACAAGTTATACTATAGAGCTATAGTAATAAAAACAACCTGGTACTGGCATAAAAACAGACATGTGGATCAATGGAATTAAATTGACGATCCAAGCATTAACCCAAAAACCTATGAACACCTGATCTTTGACAAAGAGGCCCAAAATATTCAATGGAAAAAAGATAATATATTTAACAAATGGTGTTGGCATAGCTGGTTTGTAGTGTGCAGAAAAATGCAAATATATCCAAGCCTGTAACCCTGCATAAAACTCAAATCCAAGTGGATCAAAGACCTCAACATAAACCCAGCCACACTGAACTTGATAGAAAAGAAAGTTGGAAATACCCTCTTTCCCAGGTGAACACTTCCTAAATATAATACCAGTGGTACAGACACTAAGAACAACAATCAATAAGTGGGGCCTCCTGAAACTTAGAAGCTTCTATAAAGCCAAGGACATTGTCAATAGGACAAAATGACAGTATATAGAATGGGAAAAGATTGTCATCAACTCTACAAGTGATAGAGGAATGATCTCTAAAATATATAAAGAACTCAATCAATTAGAGCCCAAAACCTTGAATAACCCAATCAAAAAATGGGGCTCAGTACTAAAAAGGGAATTCTAAGCAGAAGACATGATTTTTGAAAGTATATCATAATACCTTGTCAGGATGGTAATTTTAATGAGAGATTATTTTCAAAGCTAGAAAATTCTCAACAAGGTGGTTATTTCTTACTTATGATTAGAACTGAGCTTGAAATTAGACTGAGGTGTTGTAGTATGTTTTTCCCGGCCTGTTTGGGTCCGGAGATTTGTGACCTGGCACGCGTGTGGTGCCGGCAGTGTGGAGCCTGGTCTGTGCGCCCGCAGCTTTTGCCCCCCAAAAGAAATGAATCACACGCTTATATACTTTACACTGCTTGGCCCATATCTTAAGCACATTACTAGCTTGCTCTATCTTCTTAAATCAACCCATTTCCATGAATCTACCCACCACGTGGCTTGCAACCCGTGGCTCACCTGAATTCCTACATGCTTCTTCTTCGGGGGACAGATGGCGACTAGTAAACTCCACCCCTCCTTCCTACCTGGCTGCCTCTGATTCTCCACCCACTTCTATGGTGCTCTGCATGGGTCCAAACAGTTTTTATTTATATCGTACAGAGAACATTCCACCACACTGAGGTGTTTATTTTCCTTTGATTATTCTACCATCAAACCATGTCTTAAACAGTAAAATATAGAGAGATTTTGTTTGTACTTTATAAACTTCTATAAATCATGCTTTTGGAACAGGGATAAGTAAAACTTAAAAGCAAAGCTAAGCAATGCTCAGAATACATGTTGATTTCATTTTAATGTCAACAGATAATTACTGAGTGCCAACTCTAATTTTCTGCTTTGAATTTGCAATATCAGGGTTTTGGATATAACAGGAAAAAGCGATTTTTGCTGGAATTAGCTCAAGATTTTATGTGGGGATACATTAAATCCATTAATTCTAAATCTGGTTGCCTATAAATATAATCTATCATATTTTTTTAAAAAAATATGGATTAAGACTATCTAGGCTGTGCTCTGCAAAGTTCTGCTTTAATTAAGCATCTTACATTATTCTGATAAAAAGCAACACTAATCACTGGCCTATTTTCTCCATTTTTAAGTCTACCAGTTAATATGTCTTACAAGTACAGTGAAGAATAAAGAATGTCAACAGCACATTTCTTCAAGAGGAAACATGGGAAAGAAAGGGTCAAAAATCTGGCTGGAGAGTCAGTGACACCCTATGTTAGCAACTGTGATTGCATTTGAGTGATGCAGTTACCCTAGGCTGTTTGATAGGTGGTAGCAAGACTCTTGGTAGACAGCTGGTAAAGATCGTAAAGAGTGAGACTGAATGTTTTAAATACACACTATACTTGGTGTGTTGCATCCAGTAAACTTTTGATGTTGGCATGAAACTTAACTAGTGTACTTGAAGTTTTTAGTGGTGGTAGGCAACCAGGTTCAGGACTGAGATAGAGTGCATCACACTATATGGTAGTTAGGAATTGACTCTGTATAAGATAATTAGAGGAAGTTTTCAGTAAGACAAATAATTCTGTATTTCCTAGATTTTCTACTCAGTTGTGGAGAAATGTTACCATTCAATATATTCAGAACATTGCTCAGTCTCTTTAAGAAATAGTAACAACTTAGAAATAAGATCCTAGAATTGGTTGCTATGTGATTTATACATTTATAAATTTATTAAATGATTAATATTATAGCTTCTATTATTACTTTCCGGCTTTTTAAAACTAATATGACATACTCTTTGTTCAGACCCCCCACTTTTAGCTTGTCAGCCAACAGCAGCACATGACCTGCTATAGAAGTCCATTGATGCTTTTCTTTTAATACTCATAACAGAATACCTTATTTACACTGAAATCAGTACATTTTAGAAAGTACATAAAATACCGTTGCTCACTGCATTTCTGTATAAATTCTAAAAAAATAAGTACATTCTCTACAAAAAGTCAACATTTGTGAATTTAGAGTTCCACAAGCTCTGTAGAAGAATTATTATCAAATATAGGTAATATATTTGATATATTACATACATCAATATATTGATAATATATTTGAATGTCGATCTCTGTTGAGTCTTCCTATGTATCATAATGCTAATTCCTATAAAAAAGCAACTGTTGTTCAGTAATATTCACATAGCGATAATTCTTAGTTTTGTTTTATGGGAGATGGACACACAAGAAGCACATCTATTTATGGCTTGATCTACTACAAATTTAATTATATACAAAATCATTTCCTCATAGAATTTAGTCATTGGTTACAAAGTATTTTTATGATACATACTTTTTATAAAGTCTTCCTTGATTGCATAAACATATAGAGTAAAAAGAAAAGGAGCACATGGCAAAACTCATGACAACTGAAATTTAACATTATGATAAAATCAATTCTTTTTACTCCATATTTTTTTCTTAAAATTGGTGTCAGAAAGCATTATGATTGTAGACATGCTAGGCAGGATGCTCTATTTAAATTTGATTAAGTTAATAGATCAGAAGTTATTTTCTACTGCCTGTTATATCAAGCTTCTCCTGTATTATTCTATTAATCTGCTATAATAAATATCTGATATTTCTATGGAAATGTATTTTCTCAGTCCCTTGTTTAAATTCTTTCTTTTTTATCTGACATAAGACACCATCCTTTGTCTTGACCCCTGAAATGCAACATTCTTCTCTTTATTGTTCTTCATACAGAGAAGTCCTTTCTGACAAGTCAGCTCAGGTTTTAGGTGCTTCACTGAACCAAAATGGTTCTCTTTGTGACTCTGTAATATATTATTGTTTTATATGGTCCTTATCTTTATTACGATCCTGAAAGGAGTAAAATACCATGAAAATATCTAAAATGGTTTACTTTGTCTTTAGGTGGATACCAAGGCTTGTTGTTAATTTTATAATTAAAACTTTTCCTGTACACACTAGTTTTATGTTTCTGAAGCAGAACATGAAAGCATAATAATTTAGTTACAATTATTCAGCTTCTAACATTTCTGTAAGTTTTTCCTCATTAATCTTTTTTCCAGATCCTCTGTCTCATATTTACTATTACCACTTAAGTAACAGGTTCTAATGAGGACTCAATTTCTTGCATAGCTATTATAAGTTATATTTCTATTAACATCAGCTTCTATAAGAATTGTTATATTATCCCAGTTCTAGGCTTCAATGAGGGGCCTCAAGACTAAGACTTTTAAATATTAATCATGTCAAAGATACAGACAAATGTTGTGCAGCAACTTTCACCAAGGGGAGTGAAGGGTAAGTTTAAGTCCTCCAAACACTGGAGCTTTGTCAATCAGGGCCTTCATAATATTTTGTCTCATCAGTGGCTCACATCTTTAATCCCAGAACTGGGGAGGCAGAAGCAGGCAGATCTCAGTGTGTTCAAGGCCAGTCTGGTATGCAGAGTTAGCTCTAGACAGCCAAGACTACACAGAGAAACCTTGACTTAGGAAAAAACATGGATTACTTGAAATATTCTTGACTTTAATAAATAAGCAATTTAGAAATAGGAATTGGTAAGATGGCTCATTACGTAAAGGCACCAGAGGCCATGTCTGTAATTTCAAGTTCAATATCTGGGATTCAATTATAGAAGAGAACAAAATCTCCCCAAATTTTCTTCTGACAACTCGATCACATGGCAGGGCACATATCCATATACAGAATAAATAAAGTAGTAACATAATTGGAAAGTAGAAGCATTTTGGTAATATTAGTTTAATTTGTTAAATATTATCTAGTTTCATTGTGTTTCATAGGCACATTGTTGTTTACCAGGAATATTGCATTCAACATGACAAGACCTCTTCACTGATGTCTTTCCCAGCCTCCAGAGGAAGATATGAAGAAAAGTGGAAAATTTCTGCTAAGATTGGTTTAATTTGTTAAATGATATATTTTATATTTAATAAAATCAACCTGAAAAATCAGAAAACAGAATCACCCTCAATTAAGCCATGATGGTCAGTGAGTGATAACCCATGCCTTTAATCCCATCATTCAGGAGACAAAAATCTTTCTGTAGTTCCGTGAGTTCATGTCTTAACAGCCAAGCAGTAGTAGCTTACTCCTTTAATCACAGATCTAGGATTATGCTGCAGAGTTGAACCCAGAAGTGGAGCAACTGGTCAGGAAAGTTATTTAAGGCAGGTGAAGGCAGACATTCATGCATTTTGTAGAAGTGACCAACTAGGCTGAGGACTCTTGAAGATAGCATTTACCCTATTTGGCCTGAGAAGTTGGCTTGATGAAAATTTACTGTGGTCTGTTTTCTTTCTCTGATATGCCAGCTTTATCCCAGTATCTGGTTCTAGGATTTTATTATATACCATCTGGAATTTGTGCAATAATGGTATTCAATTTGATTCATTAAATGTGTGTTTAACATTTCTATATATTACAAAATACCACAGCATCATATTGTATGTATGTGCAATTGTGTGTGTGTGTGTATGTGTGTGTGTGTGTGTGTACTTGAGTATGAACACATTTACATGATGGTATATGTGTTTGTGTGAAGGTTAGAGGTATCTTGCAGGAGTTGGTTATTTTCTTTTACCATGTTCAATGGTAGTTGAACTCAGGTTCTTGATAATGATAAGCCTCTTTACTCACTAGACCATTATGTTTGCCTTTCTACTTTTCTTTATGATAAATGCATTCTGCCAAATTTGATTACTTCTTCCACCGAGGTATTCAACACACTGCTTATTTCTCCATTATATTGACTATCAATGCCTATCAAACTCAGTGTTAAAATCTATCTCCTCTGCTTGCAGCATTTCAAAAGATGGAATTTTATTTTATTAATCCCTGCAACCAAAGGCCTAATTTGGAGGCTTGTTCATAAATACATCTATTAATTTCTTTACTGAATAATTAACCAAGATTAAATAGGAATAAAAGTATCATTATTCAGAGGTGACCTAATTATTCAAACTATGAGAACTCTAAATAGATGGAAATAAAATAAAAACTGTTACTCACAAAGCACCTACAGTGTTTGTCACAGTGGGATGGGTTGGGGTAATGGCAGTGTTATCTTGCTTTATCTTTAGAACAACTTGACAAATATATATAGTCACCTTATTTTTCAGATAAAGAAACATGAATTCAGAAAAATGTATATGCAGTTTTCCAGGCCTGAGAGGCATCTGCAGATTTTTTTTTGTCTGAGATCTTGCCAAAGGATTCTTTCAAAGCCATAATTGCTTTGGGATATTTTAAACATTCTTGAGTTCTGTTAACACTTTTATAGTAGCATATTTTGTACAAGGTGACAAGTTGACTACACATAAATGACAACACAACCCATCTTCCAATAATAGGATATAATGAAAGAAAAAAAAACCCTCTGATTTCCTGGAGGAATCTTTAACTCATTGCACTATAGTGGGGTAGTTTTTGAGTATTTACAAATCATAATATAAACTCTTTGGAGGAAGGACTGAATTCAGTTCAACTGTTTATCTCCAACATGTAGTGTATTAAAGATACTAACTTGAACAAAAGATCTGTCAAAAAATTTATTAATATCTACACAACCATATATCTTGTCCATCTGCTTGTAAAAGTTCTAGAAATCCTGTCAGAATTAAGCACTATAAAAAAGATATAAGGCTTTTTATCTGCATACATATGGGACATAAAATTCATAGAAATGTTATATTCTTCTTTGACCATGCTAATGAGAGTAGGTCACAGGACTTATGATTTTGAATATTTTCCATGGGTTAAACATGTTAAAAAGCTAGCAGTTATCTATATTTTGACAGAGCAAGAATTTATGGTTAAGAGATTTCTTGAATTTGCTATTGTAGAAAAAAAAGCTACTCTTCATTCTGTCATAGTTTTAAGCACACTAACAAGTGAAAATTGGAAGCTAGAAATAGCAAAAATCATGGTTATGTATGAAAACTTTTTCAAGTTGATCCATTGGACTACATATGCTTGTTCTGCATATTCATGTTATATAATAGTAGAGAATCTTCTCATGAACTGACGTAGATTTAATTTTTGCTAACTACTTTGGTCCTGAGGTGGTTCAAATGAATTAATGAGAAAATTATTGTTTATAATATTAAAGTGTAGAAGATGAAAAGAATACCTGTGACTAATACATTCTTATTTTTAAAAAACTTTTAGTACATTCTCATTGACAGCTTTGCCTGCATTTCTAAAACTATTATCAGTAATCATCAATTGCAGCATGAGAAACAGTAATATATAAGGTTACTTCAGGTGCTTCCTATAGCAGTAGTAATGGCTGATTTGTCCCTCTCTCTCTCTCTCTCTCTCTCTCTCTCTCTCTCTCACACACACACACACACACACACACACACAC
>PVIH01017835.1:0-30011 GCA_004025045.1 Sigmodon hispidus | reverse complement strand
TACTGTTAGTTAAAACTATAAGATACTTATTGTATAGCTAGGATCAAAGAAACATTGCCTTGTGTGTTTGCTTGCACGTGCACATATACATACATATATATAAATATAACTAGGTATGCATGAATATAGGCATGCATATGTGTCTGAATTGGTGCATTGCATTTTTTGTGTGTGTATGTTTTATATTAAATATATATGTATATGCACATGTATGTTAAACATATATGAATGAATGTCTGTATGTGTGTATGTTATAGGTAAATTGGATCTCATGCCCAGTACTATTAACTGAGAGAAAAATCTGTGGCTATGTAGGTCATAGGTCCTAGAAGAAAATCTGCTACTACGATTTTGTTAAAAGGACATAGTTTTGAATTTCCCACTAAGAGGTTTTTTTTATTTATATCCATTGATTAGTGAAGCTTTCAACTCTCACCAGAGCACTCCATTTTGCAGGTAATACTGATTAACATAGAGACCCACAACTGGTCAATATTCAGAAAATAAGAGACAGTGGAATGCTTATATATAAACAGTACCTCCTCCTTTCAAGGTTTATGTATCTTTGAGAAAAAGGTGATGGAAAGATGGTAAGAACCCAAGGTAGAGGATGACTACAGTAAAAGAGTTTCCCAGACTTGACAGTATAGGCAAACAGACTCACAATAGTTGTGCTTACCTCCACAAGATCAGGTAAGTTCAAATCCAACCACAATTGGAAATAAGCTAATTATATACCATCATTATTGACAACTAATGTCTTCTGAGATAGGGAAAGCTCATTTTTGGCCAAGATTTAGCCATATTATTTGGTGGATGTCTCTATAACAACAGCATTTTTCAAACTGTGGATTGCAAACCCCACAGGGTGGCATATTATATATTTGCATTGTGATTTATACATGTTAAAATTTTAGTTATAAGATAGCAATGAAATAATTGTATGGTTGGACAGGGTCACCAGAACATGAGGAACTGTATTAAAGTGTCACATTAGGACTACTGAGAACCACTACTTTATAGCCTTCCACATACTGGCAGCTCTCAATTGGTTGTAAAACAAAACTAAAAGAAAAAATGTATATAAAGTTCAGAAGTCATGGAACAGAAGAAAAATTAGAGGAAAGGAAACTTGGCAATAATGAAATTCTCCAATAATAGAAAAGTAAAACATTAGTATAGAAGTGCTTTTATTCTGGTGAAAGGTTCCCCTCAGTTACACTTCAAAAACAATGTGAACCTTCAAAGACTATGGGATTTCCTATCCCCTTGTCACAGATGTTATTTATTTAGATAGTTTCTATATTATTTTTCTCTGGAACATGCTATGGTAAGCACCAAGTAAATGCAACAGATTTTATAGCTATTAAGAATTTGTAGTGACAATGAGTGTGGAACATAGGTTCTAATGACAAAGTCAACACTGTGATAGGTTGAGTGACCAGGGAAAGAATATAGAAGGAAGCTCAGCTTGCTAAATTGGTAACTAAATAGTAACATCAATGATTTCCATAATTGATTCCTGAGCCAATAGATCTTATTTAAATTCCATATTTGATGCATTACTTAGTCATTCCTCCTTCTTCTTTGAGACAGTGTCGCAGAACCCATGACAGTCAGGGAAATACCTTTATATACATAGGCTGACCTCCTTGAAATTATTCTTCAACTTCACATGTCCTTGGATTATGGGTGAACACTAGCATAATCAGCACCATTCATTCTCAATAAAATCATTTTATTATATAACCCTAAGAAATAAAAGAAAATCATTTCTTTTTAAAATCTTGACATTGACACTTTTCTCCCATGGTGTTTTTCCTCATTTTCCTGAAGATAACTGTTACTTAACAGTGAAATGAATCTCTGTTTCTCAGGCACTCTATGATCAGTAAGCAATTTAAGAATATCGTTTCACCAGTATTAATTTTGCTGTGAAATGAAATTTCTTAGGAATTACATGTCTGCATCCATTACCTTGTTGCTTGTCTTCACATTGGTAAAATCTCCAGTTTGCTCCAGTTGCTCTTACTATTGTCAGCTTTGATAACACAGCAGTCTGAAATAATAACCTGTGAAGAGCCATCTCACGTCCATAGACTCCAGATTAAATGGAACCTTCCTTGGAAAGCAGCGATCTTCTTTCCCTCTGACCAGTCAAAACAGTTGGAGAAAAATCAGGTGCCTTCATGTCCAGCCATCTTAGCATGGAGGCAGCCTCTCAGTGTACCTGAGAACATTGGACTATATCTGCCTAGTTGCATAGGCAGAGATTTGTATTTTTGCTTACATAAGCTAGAGAATGATTAACCACCATTTTTATCATATTCTTCAAACTGAAAGCTATCATGTTTAAGCATTTGATGCTCAGGAATGCACCAGAATACTTCTGTTCTGACACCAATGCTCTGCAGCATGCACCTGCAACCTCTGTTTTTTTTTTTTATTTTATGTGTTTGTTTTTGGTGTCTAGAGGACTATACTCACGAAATAGTTTGGTAACCAAATTCACAATTATGAATCATTTTGTGTAGCATTACAACCTGGGGTAGTTTCTGGGTGTTCTTTCACTTTTTGTTCTTTTCCAGAGTAATAATGATCCTGAGCCCTTTTGGAGCATACTGACTTAGACAAGTGATTGTGTTCCTCCTACTTATGACCTTAGATAAACCTTTTCACTTATTTTAACTTTATTCAAAGGTGCTGAACTCTGTGATTTCTAAATGTCCTATTAACTAACTCTATGAAAGACACACCTTACCTCGAATATGCAGAAAAATGAGAATAACAATATAAAATGAGAACAAGAAAAAAAGTTTTCTGACTGTTTTTGATTTAAACATTGTACTCAAGTTCACAGATTGAGTTTTCATTTGGATTTCAGTGTACAACTTTATTATCCATGTTCAAAACTTGTGTAAATAAAGAAAAATATGTTGAAATTATACACAAACTTTATATTCTTGCTAATTTTAGTGTCACTTTGCTTAGGAGTAAATGTGCTGGTCTGTGTCAGCTTAAAAGCCAACAGTTAAATTCTGGACACATCTTTCTAAAAAGCCCCTGGGCTTTTTTGGTTTTAACATGTAAATTTCTATTATGACATAATGAATCTGACCCATACCTTTCTTTCCCACTTTATTGTAAATATGTTAGTATAAAGTGTTTGGTTTCCAGCATTTTCTACAATGCCTCTAGCAGGCACACTCAGACATATCTCAGCAAGATAAGAAGACAGAGAAATTCGCTTGTTATCTTTCATTCCATCCCCTCATATAGCAAAAGTATAATATATCTTGAAAAAAATTAATTTGTCCCTTCCATGAAAAGTAGCCACTTCACCAGCGATACAAAAATATATCACTTTAAAGGCTACTAAGTTCATACAGGAAATTGGGCAGTATCTAAGCCAGTTCTGGGATTCTATGCTAGTTCTCATGCTAGCTCCATGCATTTTTGTCATGTAGCTACTACACATATCACTCATCTAAGAGAAAAAAGTGAAATCTGATTCGTAGATATAGAGTTGTAGATGAAATTCAACTTCATAATATAAAAAGATTCCACAAAGTTTCTGCTTTTCTAAAGTCCAGCTTCTCCTGTCAAACACAGATTGTGTTACTGCTGGTTCATTCAAATAGTTCAATGCCATCAGAGCACGTATTTGGCTGTTAGCCCTTTCACAATCAACCTGAAGAATAAATAAATAAGAATAAATAAATAGGAATAAATAAATAAGAATAAATAAATAAGTCCAAAACATAGCTATAGTCTTGAATATTATCTTTTATTGGGATGCCCAGTGCCTTCTATCCAGTATAAACAACCCTGAAATTAAACATTGATAAAAAGTAAAGACTCATACATCCTAACATATTTT
Source organism: Sigmodon hispidus (assembly GCA_004025045.1). NCBI lineage: Eukaryota > Metazoa > Chordata > Mammalia > Rodentia > Cricetidae > Sigmodon > Sigmodon hispidus. The sequence goes on along the minus strand of PVIH01017835.1, from coordinate 26,131 downwards.
AGTAAAACATTGTGATTGTAGTTGATCTTTTCTAGTAATCTCAGCACTCACAAGGCTGATGCAGGTGAATAGACACAAGTTTGAGGACAGTGTGTGTTATATAGTGAGTACCAAATCAGCTTGAGCTACAGAAAAATACTGTAGCTCCCCAATACCTACTTGACTAACTAACCTAAAACAAACATGCAATAAGACCTATCATATCATTTCTTGCTTGACAAATGAGCAAACAAATAGTGCAAAATGAATTAATGCTTCAGATTTTCAAATATGGTGCTCTGACTTCCATACTGGCAGCATGCCACCATAGGTGGTTGCAGTATAAAAACATAATTATTTCACTAGAATATACCTGCCTCCATACTTTGGAAAGTACAATATTGAGATAGAATCTAAACCATGATTTTAGTTAGGCTCATCTTGATCCAAGTACATAGCTTATAGCTAATATTCTTTTTCACTTAGCTATATTACAAGATATATGATCTTTTCAAAGCAGATTGTAAGAGTTTAATGAAATTCAGCTCAAAAATAACTTTTAAATGTCATCCAGTTATATTTGGGGACTTTATAAATGGGAGCAACAGTTATATAACCCTATGGTTAATTATCACATTCCTGAACCTTTCTAGATAATGTAACTATATTTAACAAAGAACTACTCCCAAGCTTCCCCAACATTTGATTCACAGATAATGTCAAGTGCTTGCTTCTTATCAAGAAGTATTTTATAATTACCTTTTGTATTTCTTCATATCAATGACAGCATGATCTAGAATTTTTCAACTGATGTTGAAATATTAGGATTTCTAAAGTCTTGGTGTTCTAAGCCTGTTGTGCTGGCATTGATTATTATTAGCAGTTTTAGAAATAGAAATGGTCAATCTGGCCAAGCTATGTCAGACTGATGTTCTTTTGGCAAAGAAGGGGTGGAAGATATTTACTTAAGCATTGTCTTATAAAAAAATACCATTTTCTATATGTGCCATGGTAATTATTTGTTGAGGTACTATTTGAAAAATAGAAGTAGTGACAATAAAATAGGTGTTATAATTAAAGAAATGTACTGAAAAAGACTACTGGGAACATCCTTTAGGATATTAGTGTAGGAAAGAATTCTGTTTTTTTTTTTTTTTTTTTTTTTTGGACAAGATTCTCAAAACTCAAGAAACAGAAGCAAAAATTGTCAAATTAGGTAGATAGACATTGAAAACCCTTACAAAGCCATAGAAAGAAAGCAAAGTGGAGAGACAACCTACAGAACCAGAAAAAAATATTAATAAATTATAATAAAACTTGAATAACTGAGCAGCAAACAAACGAAAATACTCCAAACTCAATTTTAAATTTGCTAATTATGGAAGTGAAGTGTCTCCCAAAATGCTGTGAGTAGAAAGCTGGCTCCAGAAGGCCTGTTCAGGAGACAGTCATTGAAGAGTAGCTGCATTAGGACCAAGAGGACATTGGTATAGTCAATGAACTAGGCCTTTGATGGATGCATAATTTCATGTGTTGTTTGTGAGGTAGTAGAATTAAGAATTAGAATAGATTTGGAGAAAGTTAGTCACAAAATGAATGTGCAGAAAAAACAATAATGTCCCCGACTGATTCTTGTTTGAGTCTTTGTTTTCTGGGTACCATGAGCTGAGAAATGTCTTTCCTAGTATTTTTCACTATGAACCTCTCTCTCTCTGCTTTTTGCTTAAGCCCAAATCAAAGAACCAAATTGATCATGAGACAAAGGTGAATATGTGGTCCCTTACATTCCCTTTTCTAAATATTCTGGAAGAGCGGAAGTAACACAATCCTCAAAACGGGAAAGATAACCATAAATAACATAGAAAATGCTTCAAAACAAATACAAAATAAAACCACACTGTATATGACTTCACTTCAGCATTAATTACTATTATACAGAACACTAAAGAAAGAAACACTGGCCAAGATTTGAAGAAATAATAAAATAAACCCTGGATACTTCTTCTAAATAACACCACTAAAAATAAAAAAGAAGAATATTCCTTAAATAATTTTAAAAAGATGGGCTATATGCTTCAACAATCCCATTAGTGTATGTATATCCAAATTGGAAACAAAGAAATATAAACATCTGAGATATATGCATTCTTATGCTCATTTTTTAAATGGAATATTATTCAACCATAAAATTGAAATTATGACATTTGTCCAGCTAGCTATCTTTCCAGTGCCCTGTGTTCTTATTTTTTTTAGGTTGTAAAATGATTGATCTCATAGAAGTTTATAGTAGAAAATTGATTATTAAAGGGTAGTGAGGTATGGAGAAAATATGTAGGGTGAAGTGAATGGATTAAATAAACAGTAAGTCACATTTACATGAACTTTTGATGTGTTCCTGTAGAGGAGGATGTCTATCAATAACATGAATGTGTGGTGAACTTCATAACATTAGATGGAAACATGTTATAGAATTGCCATAAAAATGATAAATATTTCATAACAGTTTAGTAAGCTTCATTTGATACAATCTTTGCATAATGTAACTGAATATTTTCTTAGTAGAAATAGTACATGGTACCCAATTAATATGCATAAATTTGTGCTCTTATGTATTGGAAAATAAGTTTAGAATATAAAAAATTATGACATGTTATCTGTTATTTTTCTGTACAGAATTCATGATAAACAAATTTTATTATTCATTGTCTCCTTTAGATTTCAAGTTTCTAGAAGGCAAGAATAGAAATTTATGTCATATTAGTATGTAAATGCATCACTGTGGTGTGTTTGCTTCATGGCAGTCATTGAACAAATATTTGAGAAGAAGAACCCATAAAATATGAGGTTATAGTTCTTGACTTTCATATAAACTTTAAAAAAACAGTTTTGAAAAAATAAACCCAATAAACATGAAAATTGCATTAACCAAAAAATGGTAATTTATTCCAATGTGTGGTTATACAGAAAATGGGGTCTTAGAGTTGAAAGTATAATAAGTATATATGTCCACATCTCTAACTCAGAAGGCAGCTCCAGTTGATAACCACTCACAAATAAAAACTTTCCAAGCAAGTCTCACTCATGAAAACAACCACTTTTAAGGCTGCATGCCCAACTCTAAATGGCTAATAGAAAACAAATTCAACGGCATCTTCTACGGTTCTTTGTTAAGTCAGGGCCTTTTTTTAGTTTATTTGCTTGCTTTTTTGTTTTTTCCTATACTACAGGTACTTTGCATACATATTATGGCTTCTGGCTTTTGCTTTTTATGGTATTTCTGAGTTTTCAAAAGTGTGTGTTTCTGCATCTATAGGCATTTCTAGTGCTTTTTGTGGCTCTTTTTTGTGTCTGGTAATTTTGTTATATTCTGATTTGTTTGTTTTTTATGTATCTTATTTTATTATCATTCCTATGCTACCTGTTGTGTTTTCTAATGAAAGACAAAAATCTTTTGTGTCTGAGTGAAAGGGATACATGGGGAGAAAGTTGGAAGAATCAGAATAAAAACTATAATTAGACTATAGTGTATGAAAAAAATTTCAATAAAATATTTTTTAAAAGAAGGGTTGTAAACCTATAGTTGAATTAACTTGGCAGCCTTTTTTTAAATAAAAAAACTATTTAGTTCTTTTTTGATATACTAATAAAATAGAATATAGTAAAATGTTATAACTTCCAGATACATTTTTTTCTAATTTTTTCATTTTACATTAAGATTCAATTAATATAATATTTTCAATGACTCATGAGAATACCTGAGCATATAAAGTGAGAGAGTCTGTGATACAGATGGAAGTGTGAAGTTAAACTAGACCAAGCACCACTGTCCCGTTTCAATTCTCAAATTATGAACAGTGGACATTTTCTGTGAAGTTTTCTATAATTCTGTGTATTTTGATGGTAAGTACATTGTCTGACACTTTATGTAGAGTGCTAAGGTACTACCAAGTTGACTCTGTGAGCAGGATAGATATAAGGAGCATTGGGAGAAGCTATACATGTTTCAAAAGCTTCTGTCATGAGTACAAATGCTGCTGGTGAAGCTTAATGTCAGTTTACCAACTAATGTAATATCTTAAATCAAAAGCATAATAAAATAAAGTTATATATAAAAACAGGAAAGAAAATTTATGATTAAAACATGTTGAATAATTTTACCAAATAAATAATCAAAAGTGAAGAAAGTTGCGATGCTTCATCTAATAAACATAGATTTTAGAATTTGAACTATTTGATGAACATTACAAAACAACACATTTTACATCTTAGCAATACACTTGAAATACAGAATCTTTGAAATGCTTAAGTTCACATTTCTGTGTTTGTCATTTTATAACTATTTTATTACAATATAATTTAATCTTTCTTGATGTAAAACATAGCTTCATGATGTAGTCAAGGAAGTATTCTGTAGTACAATACGGGCTTTCAATATAGACATAATAAAGAGATATTTATAAAATAGTATGAAGAAATCAATGATCACAATCTCAATAAAATGGATCCTGCAGACCATGAATTTTATACTACCTGCTACATTTTTGAATTTTCATAACAATAATTTATTCATCCTGTGCTTACTCCTCACTCAAAATTGAACCATCTTTTAGAACAGCTGGTTAGAAAATGAACAAGAAAGATACTTCAATTTCATCATCTGTGTCTACTAATGTGAAGATCTATGGCTTCAAAAATCATCTTTGGTCTATTTAAATATGAACAACCAAGAAAACAACGCATATATATTCAGAACATTTTTTTTCTCTTAGGGCTGTGTTTAAGTGTCAAAGTAGTTACTAATTAAAGCTTCGATTATAGCTTTGCTACCTCTACCTAATCCAAAGCAGCCATTTCTATAATTTTATTCTTTATACATCTTGTCTAACAAACTTCCATAGATATTTGGTCACTGTATTTAAGATGTCCTCATATAATACCCACATAGCATTCTATAAACACCCCATTCTTCAAATTTAATCTTGCATCTGAAATTGATAGCTCTTGTAGCCCAAAGTTACTGACCTTTTCGGGTGGCTCTCCCACCCACAGCACTGTAGCTACTTATAAAATAATTGCTTAGAAGTTTATGTTAATTGCAAATTTTTGGTCCATAGTTCAGGGTTATGACTTGCTAGTTCTTACAACTTAACTCATTTATGTTAATCTATATATTACCACATGCCTCCCTGGCTTTATCTGAGTTTCATTATATCTTGCCCTCTGGGTGGTGGCCTGCAGTATTTCCCATGTCTCTGCCCCCCAACTTTTTATTTTAATCTTTGTATGGAATTTATGCCTGGCTCTTAGCTGCTTTGCCTTAGGTCAAAACATATCCTTTATTATTTAATGGTAATTTATAGCATACAGAAAGACATCTCACATAACTTCCTTTTTTCCATCTCATTAAAAAGGAAGATTTCAATTTCAACATTGCAAAATTACATATAACAAAACAGTTATCAGGAAAGAATTACAGTCACAATATCCAATCCATTTGCATTTGGCAAAATGATGGAAAATATTCTGTCATCTACCCCATTCCTGTGAGTCTGAAATTTCATATCTAATCCATCTTTTATTATAATTAAGGAAAACTATAATTTTAACTATCTAATTTTAAACTCCATCAAAGATCACAAAAGGATTTAGTATTACCTGAACAAACAGGAAGTACATTGCAAGCAACCTCCATATCTAGAAATAGCAGAGACATCTGGCTGCCTCGACATTCACCCAAAGTTCTCTACAATGTCAGGGCATCTATCTTCAGCCTACAGGCCCAGAGTCTCTGGCTACCTTTCAGCAAAGAAGGCAATTTGAAGGACTGTTCCACCCATTTTGTCAAGGTCTACCAGTTGCTTGTGTCCTGTAGAATGTCTGGCAGTTTTCTTTGCAAAGCAGAAAACTGGAGGACCATCTTGGCTTGTTCTGGCAAAGTTCCAGAGGTCATTTTTCTATGCAACCTGCCTGTTCACTTTATACAGTATATAATCAAGCACTCAAGGCAAGAAAATTCTCTTACCTAATGGTCAACATTTGTCACAAGAAAGTAAATGTCACATGGAGCTTCTTTTTATGCCCATCATCCTCTTGGAGTAGATTGGTGATGCCAGGAACACACCTGTCTCACTGTCCTGAAAAGTCTGAGTTTTTACAACATTTTGAATGCCATATTCTGTAGGTCTTTGAAGTTTTTGAAGATTATTTATCTAATTGAAATATATCTGTATATATAAAAACTTCACTGACATAAGTTTATCATAAATAATTATTAATCTCTATTTCTTAATTATAGATTACAATTTTAAAGAAATTACATAAACATAATACCTTAGGCAAGAGTAGAAATATACATACAACAAAATTAACTTAAATTTGTATCAATAAACTAAAATTCATATCACTGTAAGGTATTTCAGCAAATAGTTGCTTTTTAAAAGTAGATTCAATAATTTACTCTTTCATCTTATATTAACATTTCTTTTTCTGTTTTTTTAAGAGATTGAGTATGACCAATAACCAAACACTCTAAATGAAAATAAATATTCATAATTTATTTTGGGGAATGTGGGCATAGTTTTTTAGGCAACTTCCTGCTGATTAGTGATGCTGGCAGTCTTATGGTTGGATCAGCAAAGTCAGCAACCTTGAAGCTGATGTGGATGTTGGATCATCTGGGCCATCTCTTCCCATCAGAGATTTTTTTTTTTAGGAATTTTCCTTAATCAAACCACATTAGCCTGGAAGCAATCTATAGTTTCACATCTTTTGTGGAAACAAAAGCAGAACCTCTTTTACAAAGGAACAAATATCTTTATAATATATATGTTGGTTTAATTAAACAATCTTTACAAAAAAATGTCTTTCTGCAGTTATCTCATTAACAGTTAAAAATTTAAAAGAAAACACAATATACATAATTCAGACTCTTTGTGTATTTTCTATCCTTATGTAGTTTATTATTTTTATTGCTCTATTTTTTACCCTTTTTTCCCCCCAAAGCTTACATGTTTTATTACTCACATTGTAATTTGTTTAGATGTTTTCTCCATCTGAATCTATTTTTATTGAGTATCTTTAATCATATTTTAAATTGTATGGCTAGGATTATAGGCTTGGCTAGGATAGCTATCTGGTTACTAAGACAAGAAGCTTGGCATGGAAAGGGGAATGATTGGCATACAAACATTAGATAACCCAAATGGATTTAAATTTTATCCAACCTCAATTTCTCCTGCACATCTAAAGTATACAATTATTATCTTCTGTGCCAAATAGCTTGAATAACTTGTCTTCTCCTGTGTGGCTATGCTCAGCCAAATTAAAACAAACAAATAAACAAGCAGACAAATAAATAAAACAGAGCATCAACCTTTTTCTCACATGAATTTCAGGGACAACCTCCTCTTAGAAGGCATAATTTACTTTTTTTGTTGCCTCCAGTAGGTCAAGTGGGGTTTTCAAGATTTGGTGTTAGTGAAAAAAATATGATTAAAAAGCTTGAGAATCAGCCTCAGGCCATGTTACTCAGATCAAATTACCAGTAAACTAACAGCCTGCCTGGATGAGATTTGAGGAAAAAAAAATCACATTGGATTATATGATAAACATAACAATATTTTTTCAAAATTAATCACTAACCAAAAATGGCAGACTGTAGCCCTGGGAGCAGCAAATATTCCTAATTAGTTGTGGATAATTGACCATACACTCCAGATTTGGCTATACATGCTAGAATGAATTGAACTTAATTGCCAATGATAATGAAGCCTATATTGACTAGCTAAGCATACATCAAAAGCTGTATGCTAAGCATAAGCAAAAATCAAAGCTGTTTTAAAAAAAATGCTTAATATTACTTCAGTAATGCTACTGAATGCTGGTAAATAAAATGGCTGTTCACTGGTTTTTCAAATAAATATTCATGGTGCTATAATTATTTTTTATACTGTAACTTTACAGATTATATATGCACCTTCCATTTCCTGAGGTCTGTATTTGTAAGTTAGATTAATAAATTTGATATTTTCAAGTGAATAATGTTAATATTAATATTTACATAACCATATTTATAGTGTTAATGAAATCCAGAGACTAACATTCAACTTGTGAAACATGGCGATGAACCTCACAGCAACCTATTATAAACAGACAGTGATATATTAGATTCCAGATTGACAGGCTGCAGAAAACCCCTGCTGATAACATGATCATCTTTGTTACAAGGAGATACTCAGGCGGAAGGATCTGAGAAATCACAAAATCCATCTCTTTCATTTCAAAGCTTTGAAACTGATGCCTAGAACTGGAAAATAGAAAGGAATATTGAAGCAAACTAATAACAAATAAACACTTATGATAAAAAGTTCATTTCTCTCTTATTCATACATTTCACTCATTCAACCCTTTCATGAATTTTGAAAGCTATATATTCTTAGTCTCAAAATATTCATGAGGAAACAAGAACTATAGAGATGAAATAGAACCACCCATTGTGTTGTCTTTCTGGCAAGGAAACACAACTAGCTTATTTGGTGAATACGTTGTACTCCTACTTTGGAGTTTATTATTTTCTTTATTTTATTTTATTTTTCTGAGATAGGGCCTTTATGAGTATTCCTGGCTGTTCAGGAACTCTCTTTAAAAACCAGGCTGACCTCAGACTCAGAGGTCCATCTGTCTTTGCCTCCCAAGTTCTGAGATTAAAGGCATATGCCACCACCACTAGGCTGGACTTCATTCTTATTTCAGGGAGAAACTCCTGGAAATTCTCTTTAGCATGACTCAATAGACACTTAGCTCTGTCACTGCCTCCTTCAGAGTATTCCCTTTTGGCTTCCTTGATCAACTTTCTTAACTCACTGTTCTACTATATGACAATTAAGTGGCGAATAAACTATAGTCAAACATTATATTCTTTAATTGTTACTAGTGTAATTGAATAAATTATTCAACTTCCTTAAGCCTCAGTTATCACCTGTACAATCACAAAACATTAACAGCTATCTTAGTTGAGTGTTAAGATGATTGAATTATATAAGAGATAAGAGTAAGGACTCCATAATGCTAGTGTTGGATGCAGGTGAGAACCAGACAAGAGAATTAATCTCTTTGTAACAGGTTGAATTTTCATCCACTGTATCAGGACATAAATTTTTACAATAAAATAACTTTACATCTTTTACAAAATTGGGAGTTACTTATTGTCACCTGCATATTTTCTTGTAGTTTATCATAAACAAATAGGTGTTTTTAAAGATCTATTTATTTCATTTCATGTGTTAGTATTTTTTATGCATGTGTCAGTGTATAACACACGTACTCCAATTCTTATCTCCTAGTCCCCTCAGACCTCCCTCCTCACCATATCCTCTTCTTTTCCCACTTTCTTCATCTATATAATCTATTGAGTCTACTTAGTGCAGGTCATATACACACACCATAAAGCTGTCTTTTGGACCATGAACAAATTTTTTCATCATTTTTTCATAGAATTTTTCTGTGAAACATGATAGTGAATCAATATGGTGAAAGTGCTAATAGTGAAATAAACATGAACAAGAATACTGTAGCCAGGAATATGTTCTTCAAAAAGAAGGGGCAATAAAGAACCTTTCAAACAGATAATAATTGACTGTATTTATCACAGATAGACTTTCCCTACAAAAATCCATAAGAGAGTTTTATAAGGTTAAGAAAGATACCAGTTAATACCTTCAAATGAGAGAAAGTGAACATATCAGTAAAGATTAATGAGTTGGTAGTTATACAAGCTATTAACATGGAAACAGAATCTTTAAGTTCTACTTTTTGTTTCTATATGATTTAATACATTGATCATTGCTAAAAATAATTATAAGTGTGAAAGCCGGTATCATTGTACCTTTGCTACCAATTTCATGCTATGTTTCCTTTGACAATTTAAGAGAACAATACATTGAACTTACAATATTGATTGAACATGAGAAAAATATGAGGACAATATCAGTTCCAGGACATTCTAGGAAATATCAGGTCTATACATTTAATTAAAAGATCAATAAAATAATAGTAAAGTTATAGAATATAAATAAAGCATACAAATTGTCATAGGCAATTGGAGCCTAGAAAGATATGATCACTCAGTGTAACATTATAACATGTAGTGGACCCTAGAATGTAGAAAGAACATTACATAAAACCCAGTAGAGTTTAATGAGCTAGCCAGGTTTAGATACTGGGACCACATTGGGACCTTGGAACCTCCTTCCCTTGCTGGGGAGGAGATAAAGTGATGTGGATAAGAGAAAATGACTAGGAGGGGCAGGAAGGAGAAGGGAGCTTGAACAAGGGTATACACAGATAAAAATATGACATTATTCATAATAAAAAAGCAAAAAATAATTTTGTCAATATTGACTAATTTAACAAATGTATTATTCTAATATCATATGTTAAAACAGAGAGAGCTACATACTAGAATAAGTAAAATAATATCAGAATTCTGAACAGTCAACCAGGTCTTTTTTAAAACATAACACTGTTAAAAAACCAAGATTATATTTACAAGATCAATTGAAAAAATTATAATTGTTTTTTAAGTACTTGATATAATTGATAACTTATGTTTTCTTTGTCAATAGCATATATTGTATTGACTGGGTTTATATTATTTAGTACTTTTTATTATATGTTACTAATACTCAAGAAAAATTTTCAAAAGAAAACAGTGTGAAGAAGTAAGTGGGAATGATGTCCTACCCTAGGAAAAAGATACTCATTACTGATGTTTTTAGGAATGATATGTGGATATATCAACCACAATCCTGAGCAGGCTCTATGCTCCAGAGTCTCTGAACAATACAAATTGCACAGCATTTTGTTTTGTTTTGTTAAGAGAGAGAAATAACATGAAGAAGCTGAGAAAGGAGGGATATATGCAAAGATCTCAGAAGAGTTAGGGAAGGGAGATGTAGTTACATCTTGTATCAATAAAATTATATTTCACGACATTCTCAATATATAAATAAAATATTACTAGAAACAAATAAATAAATGGCTATTGGAGAAGAAGCTTGACTGTAGAGGAAGATAAAAATCTATATAAACTCACAGAGATTAACTTTTGACATTGAAACTTACTAGCAAAACTATCACATGGCATGATTAGATATTCACAGAAACCAAACAGAAGGTATAGATGGAGTGTTTTAGAAAATAGATAAAGAAAATAAAATAGGGAAACATATTTCCTATTTTAAAAAATGAGCTCTTGGTAGTATTTATTACATTTTATAATTGGGGCATTCAATGTTTTAAATCTTTTATGGCACATCTTAAAATTTGTTAGTATGTTAGTTCTATGAGAAAAAGAAAGTGTTATCTGTGACTTAGTCTCAGAATTCTTAGTCTGTATTTTTCAAATGACAAAATGATATGAGCACACTGTCATTCAGCAGTATTCAAACAATTTAATCAGTTTTTATCATTCTTAGTGCAGTTAAATCATAAATCCATTCCTTAATACATTATAAACTCATATGATTACAAGTTAATTAAAATTTCATATCATTTGAAATTAGACATGAACTATTTTTTAAGTTTGTGTGGTTTTAGGTTATCCAATATAGTGGTCACTGTTCTTTTGACATAAGGTCAATATGAATTACAATAAACTATAAGTGTAAAATATACTTTTGATTTTTAAATTTAGTTCCAAAAACTGAGAGAATGAAATAAGACAGTAAATTTCCAGTTGTCACATATCGAACAACTTATATTTCATACATAGATACACTTACAAACATAAACACACACACAATAAATATGGCAAGTTTCACTTGCTTTCATTTTGTGATGTTATTAGAGTAACTAAAGTGGAATGTGTGATTGTCATCCTTTACTTCTCCTTGTATGTTCCTATCAGAAATTTTTAGCCAATTCTAGTTTTCTATGTAGAGGAAGAAATTGTAACCTAGAAAAATTTTATTTTTAGGCAATACTGATATTTAAAACTCATTTTTGTCTTTTGTAATTAGAAGATTTGTTTCAAGTTGTGTATCGCTAGAAGTATTTTTAACATGATTCCATGACATTCAGATAAATTTTGTACAATGGTTCCTTGTAGTGTACTGGCAGGTGCACCCATGGATTAGTAACAGGAGCCTCCATTTGTCTAGTGCTTTCATTATCTAGATGATAGTTACAATATGTATCACAAATATCACACAAAATTTATTATTTATTTTCTACAAAGATGTTAATAAATTAAGAATAAAATTATTTAAGTAACTGCCCAACTCAGTAAGTAATTGAGTGGGATTCCCATATAGGGCAGGTCTGATGTCCCTGCTTTCCACTGCTTCCTGAATGCTTGAAAAGCTTATCCAACCTGAGGAATGATAAATTAAATACTGGAATTTAGAATTTCATATTTATTGGATCAAGCTGGCCATAGAAGCCTCTTTAGTTCTTCATGAGGCTTACCATGGACAAACACATTCAAAAGAAAACAAGCTCATACTGTACTTTCTTCTGTGATGTTTGAAATGCATGGGGTTCCACTGTGCATAAAGAATCAAATAGCCACAGGGATAAAAAGAAAGACTAGCACTTTGAATCTGGAGAAGCATTCTGTTTTCTAGCTATTTAGCAACTCCATATTACATCAAGATTTTTTTTAACAATATTTTGTTTTGTGTTTTCAAGGAGGAAAAGGAAATGACATCAAAGTTTTCTAATTTCAGAATTAGAGAAATGAATATCTTCACATACCCTCATTCTCTCCCACTTACAGGGTTCCAGAAGATGCATTACCCTTAAAAGTACTTTCTAAAATGGCATATTTCACCTAATTTTGTTTTCTACATTCTTAGTCACCAAACAGCAAGCAACACATAACATATAATTCAAACAAAACTTTTAAATTTGCACAACAGTATCACTAAGATTTGTTATAGTTTATATAAGACTCCATAAACGTTTCTTGGATGCTTTTCATGTTTCATCGATGGTCACTGCCCACTCACCACCCTATCCTCTTTTAATGCACTATCGCTGTTGGACTGCACACTGCAGAGACCGGTAGATTTCTTTCATTTCCTTGGAAACCAGATGTTCTAATTATGCCTAGAATGTTCTTCCTACCTCTCATTTCTCTACCTAATTCTCACACATCATTTAGATATCATTTCCTTTAAGAACACTTGCCCAACCTCCTTAGCAGGCTTCCCAGAATGCAATTTTTCCTGTTGTACTATAATGATAACAATACCATGTGCAATTATATTTGCATTATGTATTTTTAAATCTGCTGGGATCTTCTTAAGTCTTATGCTACCACACTTTTCCCCAAACACCATACCTGATAATATTTTTTTGAAAACCTAGCCAAAGCAAGAAATTTTTGTTTATTTTTACTTTCGGATGGTTAAGAGCATAGATCCTTTAGTTATGGTTTTCAACATCTTTTCTTAGCTTTTACATATAGAGTTGAAACAAAATTCTTTCTTGTGTTATGATACTGCAAACCTTTGCATGTTTCTAGTGAGTTGTTTTATTTATTTGAGACTAAGAGGTGAGAGCTACTTTAAATGAGAAATGTATAGTTCAGGTATAAAATCTAAATATACTATTAGTGCTATTGAAAAGTTCAAATTTTGGAAATGTCTACATATTTTGTGATCAGATAAAGGATTAGGTAAACCATTCAGAAAAAGTTTCATTACCGATGGAAAAGTTGTCATGAATAAAAAAAAAATACACTCTTCATTGATATATTTGCATACATCATTTTCAAACTCTTCAAGACATGGTGATATTTTCCATTAGAAAAACAGCTTGAAGAAAGGCAAGCATAAAAACTAGCTTGGCAAGATGAAACTCTAGTTTGCTTGAGCTATAAACACTACTCTTTTGAGCTTGGCAACCTCGGAGCTCAGTTGAAGGCATTACGCGCGCGCATGCACGTACACACACACACACACACACACACACACACACACACACACACAATCCTCTAATAATAATGTGTTTACCCACTTAGAATCATGCCAGCACTGAGCTTCACGTACACCATATTTCAAACAATAGAGTGAATCTTTCTTCCTTTTAATGTCAATGAAAGACTCACTGTTTTAAGAAAGCTTCTATTACTTTATCTCCTTCCCAGCAAGAGTAAAAGAGAGAGTCTCTGGAGGGGCGGGATGGGGTAAGGAGTTTGAACAAGGGGATACATGGATATAATATGACTATATTCATAATAATAAATAAAGCTTCTATTAAAATATTTCAGAATACATACATGTATATAAAAGGACTAGAGAAGCCTAGACAAGTTTTGCATACCTGTATTATAAGGCAGCATGAACTTTTGGTGGGAATTCCCTATTTATCATTTCATGTTCATTTATAACTGGGCATATATATGATTAAAAATCATTTATATCATGGAAATAAAGGAATAGTGAGATAAGGTTTACATAATCCAAGCCTTTCAATCAAAATAATAACTGTGTCAATTTTCCTTCCCCAACAAATTCCACCATTTTGTAAAGTCTAGAAGATGCCCAGACAATAATCTAGAGCCCTTGAGTATTATTATCCTCAGGTTATCTGCTTTTTCTCTTGCAGTGTATCGATTTGTAGTGTCACTTTGTATTTAAGTAAAGTGGATTTTGAGGTCTTGAGTGACATTTTTACTTATCTGAATAAGGAATAATGCATCTGAAAACATTTGTGCTAGGCAGTGACCTCTATAGCAGATTTATTAAAAATATCTTTAAGTTTACCCCTCTATGTCTGAATAGCTGTATTTAGACATTATGTGCTAGGAATGTATTAATGGGTAAATAGAAAGCAGTCAAGCTAATTCTATATTTTTACTTTTTGTGCAGAAGTGTGTTTTAACTAGACATCTTTATAATACAGTTACTCTCTTATGAACATATTTTACTATAAATGGACTACCAGTACTTGCATAATAGCATCACAGTGTGGAACTAGTTAATAAGAAATGATGGATTTCACAAGGTTCAGGCGGCAAGAATCCTCACTATGGATACTTAATAATTTTCTCATAGATAGGTGCTAGATGTCATTTAATCTTTTCATATTTCTGTGTCAATATTATCATTGGATGCATTGTTAAGTGATATACAGGGCAGGTTCAGTACTTGCTTAGAATTTCCAAGCAGACTAGAACTTCTTGGCTGTGATTTCAGATATCATATCTACATTTGATCTTCATAGTTGATCCTCTTACTGATTGTGACTTGGCCTACTTTTCAGTCAAATAATGAGCATATCCTAACATTCTACAACTCTCAGAAGGGCTTTTATGTTCCTATTGAGCATAACTCAAAAGAAGAATCTTAAGACTGTGAACACCACTTTTCAGGCACTATTCCACTATAGAGGAATTTGTAGTGGATCTTGTTGAAATTGACAAATCAACAGATGTGAGAAATCACGAGAAACAGAGCCAGAAAGGATAGCCACATGTGGTGAGAACATTGTTGCAATAGGAAGAGAATCACATTAGCATGTCATTGTCATTAAAGACTTGATCTCCAAATGTGTCTCATGTACTAACTTTCATAGACAAAAATTTTGCTTTCATACATTCATCATTTATAGAAGTCTCAAAATGACAACAATTATCACTTTATAAAATTTAGAGTCTTTTTCTTACATAAAATGGTATTTATTGAAGTCTGTATATTGGAATTAATTTTAAGGAAAAATATTGAATTTTTAAACAAAGAGAAAAGTCTTATATTAATAGTAACAATAATACCACCAGTCATAGCTAGTTTTTATTAATTGCAAAGTTTTTATAGATGATTCCATGTAGCTTTGTACATAATGGATTATCAGCATCAGTTATCAGTGAAGTTTTGGAGCTCATTATTCTCTACAGCATATAAAGCTTTAGGTTTCAGCTTTAGATAACAAAGAAAGAACTGTCTTCATTCACAGAATGCTCAAATAGATAAAATATCAATACACAAACTATAAGAATGACCAGCCTCAGTTTCAATGCACCTCATAGGAAAAAACATCAATTGTGCTGTGCCCATTTTTGGAACATTCACTGTGTTAAGCCCCCTGTAGATGATATTAATTTTTAACTTCACAGTAGACTTATCACTCAAATATAGCAGTTTTTATTGGACAAATAGCAATTGCATTTTGGATATTAAGCCATTTCTTAGAATCCGCATGTTAGAATGAATTGCTAGAGCAGAAACAAAAATCATCCTGATTCCAAAGACTGAACTCGAAATCACAATTCTAACAGATGATACATGAATTGATTTACTTTTTTTTGTTTTCATCTTTGAAATGTGGAATGGTAATGTTTTTATACATACTTAGAATTATGTATACCATCTGTCTGATTTTTTTGTGATGTTGAAATATGCTGAATGTCTGAAAATTAAGCTCACCTTGATGGACTTTGGCTCAATAGATTTTTTTCATTGATTGGAGCTTAGAGCTTGAAGAATCCTATAAATAGCTCAGCATTAAATGTTTTCTTCAGTGTTCATATATATTTTAATTGACTGGCAATTACACACCATATGACCAACCCAAGTTTGTTTAATTTTTATATTGAAGTGACCAGCTTAAATTTTGCAAGGAGAAAACAGACCAAATAGGTAAGTTGGCATGCTAGGCAGTAAATGGGATCAAAACTAAGAAAAGTTTGACAGCAAGTATGTCTCACAGTAAGATCTACTAAACCATAACCACAACATTCCAAATATCTGACTTTTAAAATTGTAGCATTTACTGCCATTTTCCCTTCTTAATGTCCATATTCCACTCAGATAATTGCAGTGTTCATGTGATTGACATCAGATAGTATAGACTAAATAAATAAATGTTCTAATATTTTTTCACTTACAAAACATCTTAGCATTACTTCTGTGCTGTCCAAAACAAAAATATCCAACTTCCATGGTTTGGTGGACAAAATATTTGTCAGTACTTAAATGGTTTAAGCATTTGGCTCAAAAATACTACTGATTGTGTTTGCAATCCATCTTTTGAGCCAGTAAATTTTCTACAAGTAATTTGTCAGTGGAGTATTTGTGGTAGCTTAAGGCCAGCTTAGAGGAGTCAATTATGCAAATTTCTCTCCAGCTTCTCATAATGGTGCCTATCAACATCCTCTGTACCATTATCTCCTTATAGAAAAGTGATTGTTAAGATTTACCAGGATGGCACGGAGGGTATCATTTACTTTTGTAGTCTTCTTTCCAGGTGATATTATAGAAGTACATGGCATGGTGGAAAGTAACCACTGGAAAAAAGAATGTATCTTGTTTGCTTCATCTGTAAACTCATGCTCTGCCATGTGTCAGTAATATGCTATACCACCCAATCTGCTGACACTTGGCACAGACAACACATTTTCTTATTACAAATAATTGTCATTTCAGAGCTATCAGTTCAAAGTACACTTTTTCTATTTATCTCTCTCATATTCGAGATAGGACTAATTAATTAATCTATCATATCACTTGCCCACTGAACCCACTTAGGTGTTAGGGACTCTATTAAATTATTTTATTACAACTCAGATTTGACTTGGGGTGATTTTTTGGGTAGGCATCATATGCTTAGCAATACAGAAGAATAAATGATAATAAGTTCATAACCTAGTGTTACAGCTAAAGTGTTAGAGCCTGAGGATTTGCAACCGACCCCAAAGACCATGCACTGGAGCATTCTGTTATATCACACTCTGCTTTTGTTGAAGAAAGAGTGTTCTCAAGGTTGAAAATAACGGCAGCATAAGTACATTAAAGTCTTTTTATTATTTATCATTCTTTAAGTACATAATTTTGTTTCAAATTACAGAATGAGCAAACATCTAAATACAAAACAAACAGATAAACTATATTAGCAGATAAAGTAGTATCCATTTGGAGAAATGTTTAGTCCAGGTCACATGTTGCATGTTTAATCATCATCTTTATGGCATAACCTTTGCTTGTAAAGTTTTCTAAGATGTATTTTTCTATAGTCTTTATGACATATAGTCATAGGAGAAATGCCTTAACACAACTTTTATAGTCATCCTCAAGATCTTGAGATGTAAAATTTTATGTTCAGCTTAGCAAGTGTTGATAACTAAACACACTAAAAAAAGCAGGACATTTAGATTACTAGAATTAAACTGAGGCTTTTAAAAGCTTCCAACTGTATTCATCAGAGGATTGTCAGTGGAGGTGGAGGGTACAGGATTATCTTTCTAGCTCAACTGAAATGATGCCATGGTAAGCATTCGGTTACTTAGTAACATTAAAATTGCAATTAAGTCCCCTTATAATTAAAGATCTTCAAATAAATAGTTTTCTGAACAAATTACATACTTCACTAAAATTTTATTCCTTTTTATCTTGGTAGTTATTTCACTCAATTTCTAAATGCAGGAGCATGATCTTCCTCTTCAAATGCTTTCTAGCCTCTGAAGAATAAAGTTACATTATTTTAAAATACAATTCTCAGATAATACAGGGAAATAAAAGAGAACTAAGGTCTTGCATAACAAATTCAGAAAAAAATGGAATGAAATTATTTAGTTATATTTTTGTGATTCTAAAATAGTTGTATTTAAAGTAAGAAAATGAGGCAACTAAAAGTCATATCTAAGGATTTTTATATAGTAATGGTGTTCAAATATTGTGGTGAATGATAGACTACTTTTGGACATAGCAATTGTGAAGAAAATATCTTCAGCATAGTAATATTTCCTATAGGTGTTTACAAACAAATTTTCAGTAAAAGCTTGATTTGAAGTAACAACTCAAAATATTGTTGCCAATTCTAAAATTTTAGAAGTCATCAATAAGAAATATTTCTACTATTTTGACATTTTCAACATGACTTGATTGTGATAATAATCAGAAAGCATTGAGCAACAGAAAGAATCAAAACTAATTATCATGCAAGAAATAAAGAGAACCCTTTATTTATTAGCGTTAGCAGCATGCTCATCTCTTGCTCTCATACTGAGGTATGAGAGCTAAACAAAACTCCACCCCTCTACACACACATAAAAGCTGCAACCTTCTTTAAGAAGGCCTCTGCTGCCTTGCCTTCCATGACACATGGTGTAAACATGAAGGGATACTTGTGATGGTGCAGAAAACTTAATGAAGATCACTCTTACAGACTGATATAACTGACACCAAAAAATCCTTAATGGCTTTAAGTCTTACCACAAGCAAAATATAAACTGCTCACAGTTTCTATTTAACTCACTCCATGTGCTCTGACCATTTAAATTCACTGTCAAATTTCCTACTTTTGTATTCTGTGGCAAGATATTTAGAATTCACTTCTCATCAAATTTCCTCTATTTTTAGGTCTTCATTCCTGTATGTCTTCAGCATGCAAAGATATCAGTATCTTTCTTTCCCTCCACTTTTCTAACTATCCCTAAAAATTATTTTCTCAGTAAGGTTTCCCCTAACGATCTTATTAAAAATACCACCTCATATTCTTACAGTCCTTTCCTGCTTTATTTTTTCTTACACTTCATGGATTCCTTGTCATGATCATCGCTATTTCTTTCCCTCTGCCCATAAGAATATAAGGTCTATGAAAACATGGACTTCAATTTATCTGTACTCAGAGTCAAAAATAAAACATTCTATAAAAGACTGTGGTGTAAATTTAACTTTAAATAACATGGCTATTTATTCAAAAATACGTATTAAGGTCCTACAATGTTTCAGATACCCTTTGGAGAGATTTAATTAAAAGAACCCAGAGATATATAAACAAATAAGTAAATTAAAATACTAAGTACAGATTTAATTAGTTCAGTGTAGGAAATGAACAGACTTTTATTTAAAAATACATTGTATATTTACATGTATGTGTTTTAATCAGGGCAGTCTGGATGCTCTTTTCGTAGAAATCTGATGTCTAAGAGCACATTTTTTAAAAGCTCACAAGTAAGGAGCAGTAAGATAAATAGTGGGGGATGAAGCAAAAACTAGTTTGTTTTTGTGGCTTGTGTGTGTGTGTGTGTGTGTGTTTGCCAGTGCAACTAAAAAGGTGACTTTACAGAGAACAGTACAGTAGAATGTTATCTCTTATTAGAGTCTGCATTGTATCACACTGAGCTTAAAACAATTACAAAGCAGTTAGATTTACTTGTGTGAAATTCTTTAGTATAGAGAATTGATATATCTCTTAATGAGTTTGAAGTATAGTCTGACTCTTGATTTGAGTGGATGGACTGTAAAAGGATAAAGTAGGGTAATGGATAGAAAGCTTCTATGTTTTGAGATACTGGATAGGGGAGTTGAAAATTAAGAAAGAGAACATAGTAAAGCAATTATGATAGACTTTGTGAAATCAGGAGCTTCTGATGGACTGAATTTGGGATGTGAAGAAAAGAAAAAGAACAAAGATGAATTTCCATTTTTAGCTTTGGTACCTAAATAATATGATTTACTAAGAAGAGAAATCCTAAGACATTACCTCATTAGGGAGACAGAGTAGAAATCAAGTTTCTTTCTTGATAATTTAAAGTTCAGAGACCTGTGATGTCTAAGTGGGGGGTTCTAATGGGTAATTAGATTTGTCAGCAAGACCTATGCCTTTCTTAATCATTATACTAAAATTTATAAGGGAAGATATTTTATTCATCTTATTCTAGAAGTAACCAAAGTACATGTTGACTAATCTCTACATGCTAGTATCTTAACATTAAAGTATGTAAAGAAACAATTTCTTGCTGCTTATAGTTCTTATGCCAGAATAGGAAACTATAAGTGTTTGGATATTTGAAATAATATATTTATTTAAAATATAAGTTTAGTAGGCTCATTGAATACAGAATAACAACTTTATAGCACTGTTGAGCAGAAGAAAAATATGTCACATATAACAGTAACTTTTCAGAAAGAAATAAAAAGTTAGAATAGCAATCCCATAATGAACTGGAATAGAATAAGAAAGAATTTAAGAAAAGCTAGGATTGTAAGTAAATGAGCAGCATGAATGGGCGTTTTTGTAAATGGGGAGATTATAAGAGTGGGTATGAATCTGAGAGGATTGATAACTGAGTTTGATGGGGTGCATGATGTAAAATCACCAAATAATAAATATATAAATAAAAAAGAAATAAAAAAGAAAAAATAATAAAAAGAAAAGCTAGGATCATGTGAGACTCTAAATAGAGCATTCACTGTTCACTGTTGAAGTGGAAGAAGTGTCTATGAACAAATTATTGTAATCCAATAACTTACCTGTCAAAATATTAAAATTATGGTTTATATTATAGTATTCAGGGCCTATATTTTTTGTGGTAACATTTCTAAGTTATCAGCAAGAAATGTGGTCAGATATGAATACAAAAGCAGTTGTTGCAAATTACTAAAAATATGTTAGAGTCACTTAAGAGATCAAAAAAGTGACTATGTTCCAATACGTTGTATAGGAATAGAAAAAATTTTAAATTCTCATAAAATTTGTTTTACCTAAAGCAAGTATTCTGTTTTTAAACTTTTGTCAGTTCTTAAGATGATTGGAAAGAAGGAAAGCTATATAGGGAAAGGTATATTGCAAAATACACCAAATGGAAGATTATGGAAGTTAATTCATATATGAAAGAAAATGTGTGTAAGCCTTAATAAAGGTTGAAAGATTCAAGTGGCATTTTAATACAGATTCTTTAAATGATTTTTCCATGAAATGCTTTTTGGGAACTCATTTCCCATGTTCATCTGGGATTCTTGAGGAATGGACTATAGACAGTGGGGAAATCTTTAGGGGAAAAAAGACATCTGCTTAAATCAGTTACATATTTGGAAATCACAAAGCTAGAAATTAATTAGAACCAAGCTACAGAACAGGCCCAGATGTGGTCTTAAAAAAGTGATATCTGAATAGTGCAGAACACAGGCCATCTAATTGCTAGAGTTTCTTGTAGCTATAATAGTATGAGTGAGCAATAAATGACAGCTCTATAAGTGGGGGCAGGTTGTAATTTAACAAGAAGAAAATTTTGAGTAGACAAGATAAACTATCAAGCTTTAGAAATCAAGATCAAAGGAAGTTAAAAATATGAGCATGTGTGTATTTACATACATACATTTAAATGATATATGTGTATATTTTATTAGTCTTTACAAGAAAAAAGTATAAATGAATTATTCAGTTGAATATCGCGGTAAAAACTCGTTTTGAGATATGTTTATAAATAGGGTTTATTTGGAGAAAATAGTTTACAAAATAGAGTCGGTTTTAGGAGAAGATGACAGGATGAGGTTGTAGTGTGTCGGAGTCTTTTTAAGGAAGATTTTTTATCTCTATGTCGTATGTTTGAACTTTGGGGCAGCTGGAGCGAACTGTGTATTTGGTTGGGGAACTCTCGTGAGAGAATGACGACTTTTTGTTTTGGTCTTTTTTTTTGAAGGTTTATTTTTGGAATCTTTTTTAGTTAACTATGTCTAGTTCGTCTCTATTTTTATGACGTGATCGTTTATATATATAGTTTTTAATTTTCCGCTACAGTTGAATATTATTTAAATTATATGTTGTGATAAATGATTACTTTTATCACAAGTTGAATAATTTTATTAAGTTCACCCCACATATGTACATATATATATAATGAACTATGAACATGACTTATTATGGATTTTAACATTAGGAATAAGAGAAATTTCTCTAATAACATCTTGAAGCACTACATTAAAAATTCAACAGAAACATCTTTATTTGCTACATACACTGTTGTGTCATTTCAGAGTCTAAAGAATCACTGTTAAAGAATAAAGTTAATGTGTTCTTAAAGCAGTAATATGCAGTAACAATTTGACTGTATTGTCTGCTTTCCAAACAAAATCATCTTGTTCTCCCATCCCATATCTATATATACTACTATAGCACATTTGCTTGCAACTTATTTTCTTATCATATTTAAATTTAATCTTTACGCATACTGCAAAATTTATCTGCTACCATATACTAAATGAAGTCTCATTTGAGTCTATAGAAACAAATAACTAATAAGGAAAATTGATTTATTCAACATATATTTAATAATTATCTATTATGTGTCATACTTATAAGCATTCATCCAGACTGCAGATATTTACTATATTTTCATCTATTTAATTAATTGTAGTAGTAATTAATTTATAGTACATAATTACTATTATTTACATATTTAATATTGAATAGCTCTGTGTCTATAAATCCTTTGTTATTAATTTTTCTATCAACCTCTGAATTACTTGAGTTTATAATTTTTTTTTTACATGGAATGAGCAAGTGAGCTGAATTTTAAACTCCATAATACATCACTTTATAACTTTTTATCTAAAAAATAAAATAAAATTTTCCAGAAATATTTGATTCTTGACTAAGAGACAACATAAAGCACAGAATTTAAAAGAAATGTCACTGAGAGAGTGGAAATAAATCATTATATATGTACATACAGAGAAAGGCACAAATACAGGAGGCTGTATGGATGTGAAATGTAAGCTGACTTTTGAAATTGTGGGGTAAGGACAGAGATACCTAGAATAGAATTGGGGAGGGTCCCAAAGTCAATCAAGGTATGAAGACAAAAATAACATGATAATCTTTTAAGTTAGGAAATAACAGAGTATACTTCACAAAGCTAAACCTAGGAATAATTAGAAGTAAGAATGAGCACAGTAAAAGTTCAATAAAAAGAAAATCAAAGACTTTCATGTGGAGAGCTTTAAACACTATGATAAAGAACGTGAACTTTTAAAAAAGCAATTAGTTAGAATTAAATTTTATCAAGATCCAATTGACTGGTTTTAAACTCATGATTCTCCTGCTGAAGGAAATCAAGGAGGATGCAAATATGAATAGAAGTCAACGTATCTTTATTTGTACATGAAATGGGATATGTTTAAAGGAACTTTAAACTTCCAACAGTAACTCCTTTTTACTTTTACATTAGGCTTGTTTCTAATTGTTTAAGTTTTTTTTCTTTTCTTTTCTTTTTTTCTTTCTTTTTTTTTTTTTTTTGATATAGTCTCCTTTCTTCTATCCATGTTCAAACTCCCTTCCTCCTCCCAACCCCTCCCGGTCACTCTCTCTTCTCCCCATCTCCTCATCTTCTCCCCAGTAGCTGATTCACACTTTCTAATTTAGAACCTAGATACAAAATTAACATAGAGATGCAGTATCCCTCCAACATACAAATGACAAATGGACTAATACAGAAATATGGGTAACAGCACATTTCACAATAGCCTGAAATATATAGTGTATCTCTTGGTAACTCCAAGCAAGTGAATGATTTGTGTGTTAAACAATTTCAGTTTTCCGATTGCTCTAGGTAAGGCTTTAAATACAATATTGACAGCATATGGAGAGCGGAAAACAACCTTGTCCTGATCCTATTTTTAGGGGAAATGCTTTGAGTTACTTTCCATTTAAATTGATCTCGACTATGGGCTTGTTGTAAATTACCTTTAGGCTGTTGAAGCATATCCCTTGTATACCTGATCTCTCTAGAACTTTTATCTTGAAGAGGCATTGACCATTTGTGGGCTAAAGATGTGCACCACCACACCTAGCCCAAACCTTAACTTAATTCCTTTTCATAAATTGCAAACTAAGAGGGTGGGGTTTTCCATTTAGGTCATCACTTCCTGTATTTGACTTAACATCAGAATATTCTTTAATTTGTTTATACTTCTGGTGCTCCTTTTCTTCTCCAACTATACATTTTGTATTTTTCTCTGCCCATGCTCCTCCTTTTTATTATAGATCAGCATAAGCCAGGTCACTAATAACCATGCAACATAGTCAATGCTACGTTGTTTTGAAATACCCTGTGCTAAAAAGCTGTTAATCCATAATTGGTAAATTTAACTATGGGCTAATTTTTTTAGACAAAGCCAAAAAGCAGCCACATTCTTGGCTAAAATATCACAAGTACAGTCTCTAGATCAAATACTAAAAATCTTCTCTGAAAATTTTTGAGCCAGGCCTCCACTGTTCAAATCACCCTTAGTGCCACTGTCTTCTATACTAGGATGGCCCACTAAGGTCCACATAAAATGTTCAATTGCTTTTCTAGTCCAAAGTTACAAAGCATTCCATATTTCTCCAAACAAAGCATGGCTCAGTCTATCACAGAAATATCCCAGTCCCTCAACCAACTTCTGTCTTCATTAGGGTTTCTATTGTGTAGAGATACTATTACCATGCAGATCTTATAAAGAAAAGCATTTAACTGGGGCTGGTTTATAGTTCAGAGGATTAGTCTATTAGCATCATAGCAGAAAGCAGAAAAACATGGTACTGAAGAATGAGCAGAAGCTGGATTGTCAGACAACAGAAAGAAAGACACTAGGCTTGGCTTGAGCATCTGAAACTTCAAAGCTTACTCAGAGTGACACACTTACTCCAACAAAACCACACCTAATCCAACAAGGCTGCACATCCTAATATTGCTGCTCTCTATGAGCATATTGGGTCATTTTCATTCAAGCTACCAAAGTTCTGAAATCCTCAGATCTAAATGGTATAACTCTTTTCTCTATCAAATTCCCCCAAGGCTCACAAAATAGTGCAAACAATGAGTTGGAAAAAGTGTAATATCCAGAGGCTATGGTAGACACCAAGCCACCAAGGCCTTCTAGACATAAAAGGGTTGATTCACATATAATCTCATAGAGATTTTAGCAGCATCAACAAGAAAGTATGAGTCTGAAACAAGATAGGTTCTTGAGCTTAAAAGTGAAGTGAAGACACACTCTTATCTCTAACTCAGAAGTTATCTCCAATTGATAACTATTTGCAAATGAAAATTTAGTTTTCTCTGAGAGATTCTTATTTGGGAAATAAACTACTTAAATGTAAACTACATGTCCAGCAGTAGATTGGCAACAGAAATAAATTCAAAGATATCCTTGGATGTATTTGTGTTTCATAATGTTAAACTTGGATCTTTGGTATTAGCTCAACTATGTTCATAGCAGCATTATTTGTAATAGCAAGAACCTGGAAACAACCTAGATGTCCCTCAACTGAAGAATGGATTAACAAACTGTGGTACATCTACACAATGGAATACTACGCAGCAGTAAGAAAAAATGATATCCTAAAATTCACAGGCAAATGGATGGATTTGGAGAATATCCTCCTGAGC
>PVIH01017834.1:16633-40612 GCA_004025045.1 Sigmodon hispidus | reverse complement strand
GAGAGCTATGGCCAAACACTATTCTATTAGAATTTACATGTATAAACCCACAGCAACCCCACAGAGACAGGCTGCCCTGCAACCTTCATTTTGCAGATGACAGACCCAAGGCACAGAGAGCTAAGATCTAGGCAGAGACAAATTTACCCACAGCGGATGATGTGTAAACCTGGTGCTTGAGCCACTGTGAAATGGGAAGCTGCTGAGTTTATAGATGATTCTAGAGTAAAGAGGAAGCCAGGGTACCACCAGACAGCTTTTGATAGATGAATTTTTTTTTGATAGCTTTGAAGAGATCTTGGAAGAGAGAGTTATGGCTTACTGAGCCTTCTGTAACTCATTATGATTTCCTCTCATTCAAAGAAAACAATCACTTTTGCTTATAATTTTGAAATATTTTTTTTTATTCTTTAAAATATACAGAGGATCCCAAACTGTATAAATTTCAGGCCTTTACAACATTTGCATACTTTCCCATGACAAATGCCACACTGTCTTTTGCAGTATTTTCCAGGGAGAATGCTTTGGGGTAGAAGAATTTCTTGTTGTACAGGGCCAACGTGTTTTATAAAATGTCCTGTATTCTTGAACTCTGCTTTCTAGACTACAGAGTTGCAAACACCCCAGGCACTGAAGAAACCATGTGTATGTGCACGGGTGTGTGTGTGTGTGTGTGTGTGTGTGTGTGTGTGTGTGTGTGTGTATGTGTATTTTTGGAAAGGATCTCACTATGTAGCCTGGGCTGGCCTGAAAAGTCTACTGCAGGTGCTATGGGCCTGCACTGGACACAGGATACGGAAAGAACAGTTGGGGGATCCAGCATGTTATCACTTCCCAGTTTAGAATACTGTCTTCAGGTTTCCTGGTTCTGTGGCATTGAACATGTCAGTGAAATCCTTCTGAGTTTTTGAGTATTATCTGTAAAATGAGAATTTAAACAGAACTTACCTTACATGCAGGCTGCTGTGGCCATGAACTAAGATGGCCTATGGGAAGCATTAGGCTGATGTAGATCTTTTAGAAATAGTCATTTTCATCACTTGCTAAACATGTGGAAAAGGCTGGGCTGAGAGGGCCAAGCAATTTCCCTACTTCACCTAAAACAA
Organism: Sigmodon hispidus; assembly: GCA_004025045.1. Taxonomy (NCBI): domain Eukaryota; kingdom Metazoa; phylum Chordata; class Mammalia; order Rodentia; family Cricetidae; genus Sigmodon; species Sigmodon hispidus. The sequence goes on along the minus strand of PVIH01017834.1, from coordinate 39,506 downwards.
TAAACACACAGATAAAGTTCGTAATAGGCACCTTTTTTGCTGATGTGACCAAACACCAAAGAAGGCTCCTGAGGGGAGAAGGGTTTATCCTGGCTCATGGGGAAAGTTTAGTGGCAGGACTGTGTAGAGGCTTCCTCACACCCAGGATCCCAGAGGCAGGAGTGTGTACCGGCTTCCTCACACTTGGGAGGCCCAGAGGCAGGAGTGTGTGTCAGCTTCCTCACACTTGAGAGGCCCAGGGGCAGGAGTGTATACTGGCTCCCTCACAGCCAGGAGGACTAGGAAATAGAGCTAGATTGTAACATGAAGACTGGATGTGTTTCAAAGACTTGCCACTGGGATCTACATTCTAAAATATTGTCACTGGGAACAAGGGTACCAGGCTTTTTCTTCTCTTTTGGGCCACTAACCAGTTCTCAAGTTATGACACAGAAACTTATTATTAGTTTTGAATGCTCAGCCCAGTGTAGGCACATTTCTGGCTAACTCTTTTAACTTAACTTTTAAATTAACCTATTTCTCTTTATCTGCCTTTTGTCTCAGGGCTTATTACCTTTCTCTTGTGTATCTTACTTTCACTTCGTCTCTCTTTACATCTGTCTGACATCTGTCTGGCTTCTTTCCCTGGGTATGCCCCTCATTCTCTCCTCCTTTCCTCCTCCTCTTTCTCCTGAGCCTCATTTCTCTCCGATTTATTCTCTCTGGTTGAAAGTCCTGCCAATCCTTTCTCCTGCCAGGCTATTGGCCAATTAGCTCAGCTCTTTATTAGACCATTCAGGTGCCTTAGGCAGGCAAGGTGAAACAAATGTAGCACATCTTCCCGTAATTAAACAAATGCAACACACCTTTACACAGTTACAGTAATATTCCACAGCATGAACAAATGTAACACATCTTTGCCTAGTTAAAATAATATTCCACAACTGAGTATTCATACATACGAGCTTGCCAAATGACAGTTCACATTCAGACCATAGCAGACATTTAGTAATTTCTTCCTCTTCCCTCCCTCCCTTCTTTCCCTCTCTCCTTTCTTTTATTCCTTCCCTCCTTCCAATCATGTATTCATATCCTAAACTCTGCTATTGTGCCCTCGTGATAACACACCATGCAAAGTTCTTTAGTGTCTGTGGGTCCCACATAAACACTAAGTTACTAAAGTTTTTAAAGTATGGTGTGGGGTGGTGGGTGTGTGCACAGGAACGCTGGGGGTAGTGGTCGTCATGAGAGGTGTTCAGGAGTCAATTGCTATGGGCGCTGGGGAACTGAACTCAGGTCTTCAGCAAAAGCAGCAACTGCTCATAATAGCTGAGCCACCCCTCGAGTTTCATGGATGCTGTTTTGCTGAAGCATTGTGCACAGCTTTCCTTTCTGCATCATTTGGATAAACAGATATCGAAGGAAACCAACGGTCACCAGGTTTGTTTCCTTCAGACAGGGCTCAGTGATTAACTCTGAGGGTCAGGCTGAGGCTTGGAGACATTTGGGACTGAGTGTTCAGAAAGTCTTGGAATTAGTTACAGAAGTGTTCTTGGGGTTAGATTAATTAGACACTTCTGCAGGTACATAAGCAGGACCTGTTATGTGACCACAACACAAAATGCTTTCTGCACTGGCCCTGAAAGCTGACAGTCTGATGGGGGCATGGAGCACAGTGCTGCATTGGTCCTGAAAGCTGATAGTCTGATGGGGGCATGGAGCACAGCGCTTCCATCTCATTACTGCTGGAGGGAGCACTCCTGAGCACCCGTGTCCAGCCAGAGGGTGCAAAATCTTTGCTTCTGCTACTGTTGGCCAGATTTGTTCTGGTTGCTCAGCTTCTCAGAGGAGAGTCCCTGAGAGAACACTTTATTCCCCATGTTATTGCTGAAAGTGCAGGCACGTCAGAGCTCTGAGAAGAATGTGCTATGTGTCTCAAAAAATCTAGATGCCAGAAAAATAAGTGCTGTAATAAAAAATAGCAAAATGGCTTTTCCTTGTCTTCTGTTCTCTGGAACAGTTTGGACCACAGCCTGACCAGGACTGCCATGGGCTGTTTTGCTGAATTTCAGCTTTTATCTTTGGTTTCAGAGAAGTCCCGTCAGACACAGCTATGAGCTTGGAAATGTGGCTTTACACTCAGCCCTGCTACCTCATGGGAGTTCAGTAGTAGCTCGGCATTTTTGTCCTTATATCCCTTGAATCATAGATCTGGCCATACAGACACCATGAGTCTTTTTCTTTTGGTGAGGAGGAATACTATGGGAACATGAATTCAAAAAGAATTTCCAAAGAAATATATTTGATACTTCTCTAGGGTGAGATTTAAACTCTGGTTTAAAATATTGCTTCCATACCTGAAATTTTTTAAAATGTAGAATCTGAGGGTTGAGCTCTACTGAGTCCTCATGTTTGTGGTATTGGCACTTTACCACTTTATCACCTCAGCCTCTTGTAGGAATTTGTGTGTGTGTGTGTATGTGTGAGTGTGCATGTGCTTGTGCATGTACATACATGTGTGAGCATATGTGTGTGTATGAGAGTATGCATATGTTTGTGCATGTACATGCATATGTGAGTATGTGTGTGTATGTGTGTATGTGTGTGTTACAGTGCAAGCACACAAATGTGCTAGGTACTTGCCTATCTACATGCATATAGAAGCCAGAACAGGATGTTTGTGTCTTTCCATCACTTTCTACCTTACACGGTCTCTCATTGAACCAAATACTCACCATTTCAGCTAGGTTGTTTGGATCAGAAGGTCTTGGGATCCACCCCACTGCCTGGGTTACAGACATTTGCAGCCATACTTGCTTGTAATGTGGGTGCCAAGAATTTGAAGTCAACTCCTCATACTTACAGTGCAAGAACCCCTACCCACTAAGACTCCTTCTTAACCTATCCCCTACAAATTCATATATGTTCTTTTTATTTTATATTTTCTTTGGTTGGGAACAGCAGCAGCAACTAGTCTTAGCTAGTCTTGATGCTGGGATGTCTTTCTGTATGCTGTAAATTATCATTGGATAATAAAGGAACTGTTTTGACCTATGGTGAGCCAGATTATAAGCAGGTAGGAAATCCAGGCATAGATAAAGGGGAAGGTGGGCAGAGTCACTCAGAGATGTAATCTAGCTGCCCAAGGAGCAAGATGTAATGGAACACAGGTAAAGCCACTAGCCATGTGGTAAGATATAGATTAATAAAAATGGGTTAAGTTGTAAGAGCTAGCTTATAATAAGCCTAAGCCATAAACCAAACAGCTTTTAGTTAATATAAGACTTTGTGTGATTTTTTGGGACTGTTGGCCTGGATCTTGTGGCTAGGCCAGGCCATAAACTTCTTACTACAAGTTTTCAATGAGGGACATAATCTACATAGCCCTGAGAAAGCTTAAATAAAGATTGTAAATGGGAGCCCAAACTAGTTTTTTAGTTGTATCTCTCAGATGGGTTGTGGTATGAAGACACAGTGGCATGCGGGCTTGAGTTACAAAATGCTTGGCTGGTGGCATGCTAATCTGTAACAAGGCTGGTTCTTGAAGTCTCACAGAGCCTCAGTACAAGCACTGCTGCTTATGGCATATTTAAGGTCATTGTCCTTACAGATCAAAAGGGAACAGAGTCAAAGATGGCTTCTTAGTAGCAACATTTTCTTGGTTCAGCTCTGTTTGCTGGTGGTGTGCAGAGGCAAGGGTTTTTTAAAGCTTCCTGTCTCAGCCTTGGAGGTAAAACTCACTCAAGACTGCCTTGCTGCCAAACATTTAAATGAGGTTTATGAGCAGCTGTACTTGGTGACTGTATGAACCCTAAAATTCCCCAGAGTTGGGATGGTAAATGTGGTTCATAAGACTAAACTATCTATGAAGCTAGACTAAGGATCTGGGTGGAGCCAGCCAGCTATCCTAGCCAAGCCTTTAATCCTAGCAAGGTTTAGCAGATTAAAGGTGTGGTTAGAAAAAGATAAGAGAAATACAGGAAAGACAGATTCAGACAAAAGGAAAAAGCTTCTAAATGCTTTATTTACAGTGTGTTTAAAAATATACATAGACTTGGGAAAGAAAAGAGAAAAGAGAAGAAGGACAGAGAAAGTCCTTAAAAAAAGAAATTATATACATATATGCCACATAAAGATGTAAATTATACAGAGAGTCTGGATACCATATGTTATTGTCTTGTCTTTAAGTTTTTTGACTACAAAGGAAGTAATAAGAACTGCTAAAAGACATTTGGTTATGAATGCTGCTGGATTAACCCAACCTATATATTTTATAAATTCCTTGACTTCAAAATTGAAGTTGAAAGATATGTTACTTTGGAGAAGAGGTTTTCTTTTTATTTCCACAGAAAATGAGAGGTTGTGGATTCCTTCTGGGTTAAGAAAAACAAAAAAAGTTTCATAGTCACCTTCCTAGGGTGAGTTAAGTCAATTCAAATGGAGGATGTTCATATTTTCTTCTCTTCCAATAGCTGGATGTATTGAGGTATTTCAATTGTTAGACTGGTGCTAATGTGACCAAGGTCATGGGTTCAGTTCCTACCCATGACAATTATTTAACCTCAAAAGTACACCCAGACTCTATTTTTTACTTTAGGTATCCATGGTTCCCATTTTTTTTTTTAGAAAGTTTCGTCCCTCCTGCATGAAACTGTGCTCACTCTTAGTGTGGACAAACCCTCTGGCCATGCTGGGTAATCTATGCTATTCTTTTTGGAGTTAATCTCAAAACATGTGTGGGAGAGACAAGCATAAAGCTGTATAAGTTACTTCTGAATCATTGTGCCAAAAATACCTGAGATGGTTAAGGTAAGGAATAAAGGTATATCAGTGAAATCATAGTGACAGTGATGTGAAGTGGCTGCCTGTTCACATGGTGTCAGAAAAGGAGCAGAATGAGCATATCACCTCAAAGCCCCATATTAGACACCAATGTAGTTGGCAATAATCACTAGCAACTAATTAAAAGGTTATTATTTATTAAACACTCAGTGATATAAGGGATTGAACAGTTGGGCAATTTCTGGAAAGTTGCACTGGTTCAGGAGGTGGAAATGAGTCCACTCCTTTCTCTAAGAGCACAAGAGAGCAAACAGGAAGAGATCAGGTGTGTGCCTGGTCTTAAACTGGCCTGGCCAAGCCCTTTACACTGGGGCCTGAAGGCCCAAAGGCCATACCTCTAGGTCAAGGAGATATTGCCTGCTTTCTACTACTATACTTAGTGGTCAAATTCCATCAAATAGACTCCATCTCCTAGTGATTTCAAAATAGTTTTACAAGCTGGGGTCTAAGTACTCAAGCTATAAACCTATGCAGGTGGTGGGGATGGATGATGGACAGGTAGACCAGGGCCTCAAATACCACCGTTGAGACCACATCTCTCAAAACATGAGAATAGTCCATTTATTGCTGGGTTATTGTCTCTCTGTAGCTGTGGTAACTCAATTTGAGATGTAAGACTGAATCAATGCAATAGGAGGCAATTCTGGGAAAGAGGGAGAGCAAGTCCTGATGATATCATTAGAGGCCTTGTGCCTATGCCTGCTAGCCACGCTAGGTTCTTACAGAAACTACCTTTTGTGCTTATGCCAGCTAAAACAATCAATAGAAAGTCTAAGTTCTGTAGACAAGGAAAGATAACTTTTTTAAAGACGTAGGAGAATAGGATCTTAGAAAACATTTCCAGCACCATTCATCTCAGGTTTGCATTCTTTGCAGAGGTTTCAAGATATGTTTTTTATTAAGTTCATCAGTCCTTTGGTGTCTCTGTGAAGAGATCAAACTGAAAAAGATGTGGAAATCCAATATACTAATCAACACTATAGTTTTCTAACTTGTTGGCAATTTTCTGTGGATGATTAAATTTCCAAATATGAATCTTCTTCATTGATATGTGGGTCATGTAAAACAGGCTTGCACACAATCACGATTTTCATGTTAGTGCCATCCCTGAATCCCAGAAAAGCATTTGTACTGGTTGGGATAATTTTTCTCATTCTACCTTTGGCTCAACTCTCTAACAGTAAGTGGTCTGCTGTATGCAACAAAATGATTTCTGTAAAATCTTGAATGTACATGCAAGAATAAAAATGTTTTCCTTCATTTCCAGCCTGGATTTTAAAAAATATATCCCAGAGCAAACAAAGATTCTGTCATGGTTGTCAGGTAGTTCCCTAGGATGCTAAAGACCTGACCTCATTTATAGGATCTATTGTTGGTTGTGGGCTTAGAAAATACCTTGAAAACTGATGGCAAAGTAAATTGTTTTGGTTGCATTTGTGAAGATTTATTATCTTCTAGCACTTAAAGAGTCAGTGTGAGGACAGGTAGATCTTTGCCTATCTGTCTTTCCCTCTTAAAGGGACCAGCAGCAGGGTGTTGAAGATAAACATGAGCACACATCTCTGAGTCATGCTGACTTTTCCCTTGGACTCAGTCCACACTCCTGGAGTTTTTGCTTGGAGCAACCACGTGTCTCATAGGAGGATATTTTAATGGTTCCCATATTAAGACTCATCCAGCAACGCATGGCACCTTTTACAAAAATAAGAACTAACTGTTACAGTCCAGTTATACCTAATGCTATGTCTGTGATCTGAAGTGGAATTAACAGAAATCTTAGAAGCAACAAAGAATGTGCTTTTGAATTCTCATATATACAATCATATCTTGGTACATACTTTAGTGTGTGCTTAGTTTCGTCACTATGATGAAATGTCTGACAAGCAAACTAGGGAGGAAGGGTTTATTTTAATGGATGGTTTAGGGGTACAGAGCATCATGGCAGGGAAGGCATGGTAACAACAGTATGCTAGGGACACACTGAGTCAATAGGTAGAAGGCAGAGCAAGGTGACAACTCATTGGGACTATGTCTTAATGCTGTCTTAAAATCTGTCCCATATTGGACCAAAAATTAGAGAGTCCTAAGAAATCCTTTCCCCACTCATACCCTTTCAGTTTGTTAAAGGTTCCTTAAAAACACATGGCATTGTCCCATCAGTGTTGTGGTTGCTTTCTGATGGTTTTGATCCTAACATATATCCCCCATTATATGGCAGCAGCATTTCTGTAGACTTTCTTTTCCTATGCCTCATCTGCTTGGCCACCAGATATCAATGTCCTATCATGTTTCAGGGATGGCTACATGATCAACTCTTAGCCAATGAGTGCATTTTATTATTTTGGCCATAGTTTAAGGCATCTCCTGAAATTAATGAGAAGGAAGACTGGTATAGAGATGTCAGCTCTCTCAACAGAATCAGAGACCCCCCATCAAGCCAATGCAAAGGAAAGCAGAGCCAAGAAGTAGAGAGATCAGGTCTTGACGATGGGGTTCAAAGCTTTGGTGTGCCTGCTCTTGAAGCCACTTGTCACCCTAGACTTCTTAGGTAGGCAAGTCCGTAAGTAACTACTTTCCTCATAAGCTGGTCTGAATTGAATTTCTGTCACTTGCAGCAAAGAGAGCGCTGAGTTACACAAGTAATCAGAGCTTTGAGCTTTATTTGCTGAGGTCTCTCATCTGTACCCAGCATCAATAAGTCAGCAAATGAAATACTCAGGAGTCCACAGGTGGGAACCAGAAGAAACGTAAAAGAAATTTAACACAGAAGGAGTGGAAGGTCTCCTCAGAGGTGGCTACAACCAGAAGATAGACAACTGAGGAGAAAAAGATGGTGTGGCTTACTTCTAGGGCAACTGGGATGTTATCAGGAAATTGTGATGCTTGGCTCATGGCACATATGCAAATTCCTCCCTGGACACCCAAGTGCTCAAGGGTTCATTGAAAATCTATTTTCAAAGATGCTTCATCGATGGGATCCTCCAATGCTCTTAGAGTAATTGACATAGATTTGTTTGTTTCAGGTAGCTCAAATCATCATCAGCTAGCCTCCCATGGGGAACCAGACACCTTCCTAAGGTGGGACTCATGCCTTACTCAGCATCATCTGCCAGATGACTTCTTCAGCTCATTGTTTAAGTAGTTTGGGATCCAGTCAGATAAAGTTCACATTCTTGTTTTGTTTTTTGCAGACACCATTTCATGTTTGACTTTGCCTCTATTGTTTTTTTTTCTCATTTGGTTTCATTTCTTTTAGATACTAATATAAATTGTTATTACAGTGTCTACTACTGGATCTCTGCTCTTTGGCAGACACCCCACTTTTACCTTGACTTCCTGGGTTCCCCCTTATAAGACATCAGTAGACAGATGAGGACACTGAACTATAGAGAGAGTAGATTGAGGTCAGAGAGCCAAAAAGTAGAAGAACTGGGATTCAACTCCATCTGACTTGAGAGCCTGTGACTTCTTAATCTCCGCAGTGGGATCTTTGGTTCAATGCACTGAAGCAGTGACATCACCTGGAAACATCTAGAAGATTGGAGCCTCTTACCTAGACCTACTTCATTGGACTATCTGCTGCAGTATAAGTTGACCTGCCACTTGCAGGTAGTTTTTCATTTGTTGTTATGTATGTAGGTGTATAAGAACACCAGGAGACATCCTTGGGCATCATTCTTCAAAAGTTGTTTTTGCCAGAAGTTACTGGCCTGGCTGAACCCCGAGATCTGGACCCACAGTTCCGAAGCTGCTCAGTCCCAAATAAGCACACATAGGTTTATATTAATTATAAACTCTTTGGCCTATGGCTGAAGCTCCTTACTAACTAGCTCTTACATCTTAATCTATTTCTATTAATCTGTGTATTTCCACTTGGCTCTGTAGCTTTACCTGTGTTCTGTTGTATCTTGCTTCCTACAAGGCAGCTTGCAGCGTCTCCCTGACTTTGCCCTTCTTCATCATCTATCTCTGTTTGTATTTCATGCCTGAGTCTAAGCTGCCTTGCCATAGGCCAAAACAGCTTCTTTATTAACAAATAGTAATAAAGCACATTAATAGCAGACAGTAATACATCTCACATGAGTTGTTTACTTTGTGTTTTGAGACAGCCTCACAAGCTAGGACCTTCCCCCGTAGGCCAGGCTGGCTTGCCAATGAGCTTCAAAGATCCACTTATCACTTCATCCCAAGCATAGGGATTGCAAGTTTGGGCCATCATCATGCTTGGCCATTAAACATGTGTCTTGTGGGGTTAGAATTCAAGTCTCCAAGCTTATGTAGCAAGCACTTTACTGACCAAATATCTCTCCAGCTCTTGGTGTGTTTGCGAAGACCTGTGTCACCCAACCTTCCTGTAACAAGCAGACTCATTTCGTGCTGCTTTTATCCATGGCTTGAGACTTTTCTGTCAAGTTTCAGTCTCCGTGAGCAATTGGGTCTATGCTTGAAACACGCTGAAAGACAAGGGTCTGCAGCCTGCATTTCTTGACCCTTTCTGGCTTCTCTTCTAATTGTTTCATCAATGAGCTGAGTGGCTGTGGAGGCATCTGTCAATGGCTGTCCAGCTGATGATGATGCATTTGAAAAATGAGATTTGGGGCCATTCTAGGGCTTATCCAGCTTCAATGTATAAATGCACCTTATGGGTCAGAACTTTTGACAGGTTCAGAATTACTTTAATAATGTGAAATTGGAAGCTATTGATTGAATTCGAGTCCTCCACAAATAAAAACGCTCGTTTGGAAAATTCTGCACCAATTTGAAATGCCTGTGTGAAGACAGGGAAGGAAAAAAACCCACCTTGATTTATAAGAATCAGTTCTCTTTCCTTTTCTTTTTCAAAGGTAAATTTTTTAAAGTATTCATGAATTAAAGGATGTATGAACAGTCTGTCTTCTGAGCTTCTTCAGATGAGGAAAAGGAAAAAGCACAAATAAGAAATCAGCACAGAGTGCTGCTCTGTGCTCCAACCTGTTTGGATTAAGAATTAGAATATTCTCAAAGCACTGGAGAAATCCATCATTGCCTCCTTTGTAAGGACATTTCTAGAAAGGACTAACTGAAGAAAGGGTTTGCAATGAGTAAAAAGAGAAAAAGGAGCAGTGGTCCAGGTGAATACTGTATTCCCCAGTTCCCGTTCTCGATTTTCTGGTGTACAGGTATTTGACATGCCAATGGTGTGTTTCTTTGTGCATGAGCAGTGCCATGCCTTGCTCGCCATGATGGACCACGCCCTCTAAAACAACGAGATCAAACAAACCTCTCTTCCCTTAAGTGGCTCAGCTAGGTACTTAGTCTTTGCAATGAGAAAAGAAGTTAACATAGTGTCTTATCAGAACACTGAGCTCTGTTAAGGGTGAGGAGGTAAGTGAGGTGCTGACTCTGGACAGGCTTCTTGGCTTAGGATGCTTGTAGTGCTATCTGCTGTGCAAACTGGGACCAGCATTTGTCTCCCAAGGAGAAAAAAGAATGTAACCTGGGCTAGGGCGATAGCTTAGTTCATAATGTGCTTCCTATTGACAGCATGAGGACCCAGATTTGATCCTCAGCACCCATGTAAAAGCCTGGGTGTGGTAGAACCTGCTTGTAACCCCAACACTGGGAGGCAGAGGCTAGTGCTTGCTGGCCAGCCAGTGTAGCCATGCCTCAAAGGAGGTGGATGGTGATCCTAAGGATGACAACAGAGGTTGACCTCTGGTCTACACAAACAGGCATAGACCACATGTATGCCTACCCAACACACATAAATATACACATTTGCGTCTTCACATGCACATATACATGTAAGAATTTAGTCGCCTGTCCCCTTGGGTGATGGAGAGAGCAAAAGACTTCATCAAGGGACTGATGGCTCAGAAGCTCCAGACTTATACGTGGCACACATACATAGGTAATGGGATACACTCGTATTGCTGCCTACTCCAGGGCACTTTGAACACTGATTCCTGTTGCCTTACACTTCTGAGTCTACCTTCTTAGCTCTATTTACATTTAATAGTCTTAAAAGAAGGATCATACTGAACCCAAGGCAGCACACAGATGCTCTACCACACTCAGTTATATGATAGTTCTGAGGGTTTCTGTTAGGTCAGACTGCTTGGGTTCAAATCCTGCCTCCTCTACTTACTTACAAAAAGGCCTGTGGCTCCCAGGCTCTTTATTTACATTACTAATAGTACCTCTGGGGTGGAGTTATGGCTAGGCTCATAGGAAAGTGTGTGACAGCCCCCTGAACATGGTGTATGTTCATTAAAAGCTAGCTACCACCATTACTGCTGCTTTATCAATTACGTCTCTGTGAAGCTGGACCATAGCTTAGGGTTAGGGTTAGGGCCTCCAACACTGTTTTCTCTAGATATTCATTCACTACACTCCCTCCTGTCATCTACACATCTCGAAATTATTTTCTCAGAGCCACTATCTCTAACCACTCTATCCAAAATAATGTTGTGATTGCAGCGCTTGGGAGGTTGGGACAAGAGTCAGCCTGGGCTGTGCAGACACCCTTTCCTGCAGGGACTCTCTATGGCTCTGTTCTGTTTATTCTCTGACATGATGCTGTCTGTCTAGCCAGTGTGATTCATCTTACATACTCCATCTCTTCTTATTGAACACAAAGGTAAGATAAATGTCTAAAGCATTACCCCCAGGACCTAAAGGTGATACATGAGGACAGAGCTGAGGAAACACATCACACTTATCTCACTTTATGACTTTTGTGGATTAATTTTTAGCTAATTTTGGGATGGAAAATGGAGCTTATCACAATAAAAGAAGAAACAGAAAACATGATTGCCTACCAATCAAAGAGAACGGCATAAAATGTTCCACGAAGGTAGCAAGCCTTCACTTCCACAGGCCTTTAAATTGGCACCTTTGTTATCTGCTCAGAACAGATCAGCTGATAAACGGGAAGAAGCCTGATGAACAGGAAGCAAACGAGGGAAAACACTGATAGCTATGAGATTACCTCTTCGGAAGCCAGTTCGTAGATACTGTAAACTCTCTAACCTCAGGAATAACTGAACTCACGTTGTAAGATGAAACACACTGGCTAGACAGACAGCATCACGTCAGAGAATAAACAAGACAGAGCCATAGAGAGTCCCTGCAGGAAAGGGTCTCTGAACAGCCCAGGTTGACTCTTGTCCCAACCTCCCAAGCGCTGCAATCACAGCATTATTTTGGATAGAGTGGTTAGAGATAGTGGCTCTGAGAAAATAATTTCGAGATGTGTAGATGACAGGAGGAAGTGTAGTGAATGGATAGCTAGAGAAAACAGTATTGGAGGCCCTAAGAAAGAACAAGTGTAAAGGGCCTAAGTTTGGATGATACTGGTGTATGTGAGTGTGTGTGTGAGAGAGAGAATGTGTGTGTGTGTGTGTGTGTGTGTGTGTGTGTGCATGCCTTTGAGATGAACACTCAAGGCTAAGTTATCAGGAGCTGAGTGGGTGATAGAGTCAGTATGGAGTGATGGAAGAGGTGGGCACTCAGCCATCATACCAAGAGCTTGTTTGAATGTTTAGCACTTTGAACAAGTTATTAAATTCTCCAAAATATCTGCATTTCCACCAGCATGAGGCTATTTGTGGAACATACCTGATAAAATTCCTGTAGTTGGTAAAGGGCATGCTGTACAAGTGCCTGAGTTCCATCACTAGCATCCATGTAAAAAGCCAGGCATGGAAGTGTACACTTGGCATCCCAGAGACGAGAAGGTAGAGACAGAAGGATCCCTGGGCCAGCAAGGTGAATGGTCAAGCCTCAGGTCAACAAGGAAAATGGTGCCTAACACTTCATGTCTGAGAGTTGAGGTTGGCCTCTGCCCTCCATATGCATGTACATATATGAATGCATGTGCACATATACCAATAGGGTAACAAATTTAAAACATTGTAGCTGGAAAATGTAACTTGAAAGAGTTAGATATTTATAGGTCCAGGGAGTCAGGGCAAGTTCCTCTGTGTTCATCCCATACCTGCTGTCACCAAGACAAGCCTCTGTCCTTGGGGCAGTGGGTTTAGAGGGGTGACACAGAGGGAGGATTTTTCTCGGTAGATAAGATTTGAGCACCATGGGTTGATCGGGAGCTTCTCAGGCCTCTCTTTGTTTCATGGATCACATTAAATTCTGGGCAGTCAAATTTTGCAGAAACTGCTGCTATCCCTCCAAATGCAGTAGTCTAGGCTCTAACAGAATTTGTATGGATGGCTTAGATTTGATACATAACCTTTGGAGTTTTCTACTACTGAGTAGGGGAGGGAGCCTCCAGTACTTCTTATCTCCAGGTTTAGCATGGAATTAGGTGGAAAAGTCAGAGACATTGTAATGAGACTTGGTGAGTAAACAAAGGAATGTCTGAGTGACAACAGTGGTGGAAACCAGTGAGACATTCTGCAGAGCGATATTTAGTATTCATGAATCTCCTCAGCGATCGCCTGATGTGTCTTTTTTTTTTTTTTTTTAAGCACATTATTGAGGCTAGCGAGTACATTGGTGCTTTGAGACACCATGGGAACACGCAAAGGATGGGAAATGTACTTTGAAAATAAACACTCTCAGAAGGCTTACGCCTGGAAACTGTGTGGTCTCAAATGTTCCCAGACATATTGCCACTGTGGCGATGAATTGTGATTATGAAGCAATATGATTTTTAACAAACATTAACAAAATTTATACATGAATAGAGATGTTGCGACTGTCAGTTTGGTCTAGAAAAATCTTCAATTCTGACCCTCACCCACCAGTGTGATACTTGCATTAAAAAGAGGGGGGCTTAGAGGGGATTAAGCTGTCAGGAGTAAGTTCATTTCCTGAGCCGATGAGTCTGTGGGCTTCCTTGATTATAAAAGATAATTAAAAGTACTCACTAGAAGATGGATCTGGCAAGTGTGGGGTTTCCCTCTTCTTCTGAAGTAAAATTGACATTTGGAAAGTTCTAGAAGCCATTTAGAGTCTTGTCTATGGACCTGGTCCTAAACACTGCGCAGTGAGAATGAACTTATTTTTCAGGCAGTGTTCATCACTTGTGTCTATAAACAAAGTTTTGACCCACTTGGTGGTTAAAGCTCAAAGATGAAAGCTGGTAGATTTTAAGTGTGTGTGTGTGTGTGTGTGTGTGTGTGTGTGTGTGTGTGTGTGTGTGTACATGCATGGTGCACATGTAAAACTCAGGAAACAACCTCAGATTGTATCATCCCATCCTGTGTAAACCCTGGTGGTCTATGTGCCTCTGGGATCCCCAGCTCCTGGCTTCTACCTCACTTCACTTCACTAGGATGCAGGTGCATGCTGTCATGCCCATCCCTGCTTTTTACATGGGTTCTGAGGATCCAAACTCAGTCTTTATACTTGTGAGGTAAAGTGATTTTTTGCTAAACAAGCCGTCCTCTCAGCACCAAGGGTGGGGTTGAGGTCTGATGCTTGTGCAACTTGAAGACACTGACTTCCAAACATGCAAATCTTTCCTTGGCAAATATCAGCAAGCTATGGCCTCTTACACTGAGGGTCAGGATTTTCATCTGAGCCTTGGGAGAGAAAGCTCCAAGCAGAGGCACCATAGCTTTGTGGTGAGTCTGCTTCCCAGCCCATGACCCCAGCTTCCAATATTGTCCTTTTTGTTTGAAAATGATCTCTCAGCTGTATATCTTTGTCTATGTTCTTCCCAGGCATCTTTTTCAGACCTTAGCCATTGTTTGTGCTCTGTGTCTCCAATGGACTCTCTAGCTTCTCATGGACACCTGTCATTTGCTTTCTTAGGGCAGCCTGAGGGTTCAGGATGTAAATACAGGATTACTACTCCTCAGTTTAAGATCCTTCAGTTGTTTCTCTGGATTTAGGAGGTTGTATACTCTGACTCTCTAAATAGGGGTGTTGCTGACAGTCCCTTCTGGTTCGTGTGTCACAGTTGTTACTTTACAGCATTTGCCAAGTGTGGCTTTTCGTTGTCTTTCTATTATGTTGTAAGTATCAATGTCAGGACTGTATCTATTTTATTTGCATGTACTCAGTTAAAGATGGCTTTTCATGTATAATAAATATTCAATTGAATATCAAAGGAGAAGGGATTTGACAAGCATAGTGTGCCTGTTCTGGTCAAAGCCAGAAATGCCTACAAAATAATGAGAGGTTTTCCTGGGGGAATGTTTGGGCTGAATGGGAGAAAATGCCCAGGCTGAACCTTCTAGAATGATTTTCAAAATGAATTTATTATTTGGAGTAAATGTAGAGCCTTCACACATTAATCCATGGAAAAAGAAACCCATACATAATTGTAATGATATATTGTATATTTAATAAAGGTAGTCAGAGGACAGAGCCACCCACAGAGCCAAGCCATGAAAGTCAGAAAGTGGTGACCCATGCCTTTAATCCCAGCAGTCTCTGTGAGTTCAAGGCCTAACAGAGCATACACCTGTAACCCTAACTCTAGGAATGTTGAATCAGGAAGTGAGATAGCTGGACGGAGAAACAACAGGAGAGAGAAGTTCAGTATCTCCTGTGCTCCCTTTCTGCCGAGGACTCAAATTCACTCAGTCTGAGGATTCATGGAGACAGATTCTACCCTTTATGGCCTGAGGAGTTGGCTAGGTCAGAACTGGATGTGGCTTCTTTCTCTGTCTCTCTGATATTTTAGCTTTCCCCTAATATCTGGCTCTGGGTTTTTAATAAATAATACCAAGTAGAATTTGTGCAATACTTGCTGGTTGTCACATAGGTTTTTGGCATCTGTCAAACATTCAGATTTATGTCTGAAGTGACACCATACATCATGAAAAAGCTTTCTAATGTGATATGAGATAGGGCACGTGTGGAGAAGAACAGGAGGCATGTGACATAACTGTAGCAATAAGAATAACTGTGGAAGTCACTGGATTGATGTGGCACTTGTCACTGGATTGGTGCAGTGCAGAGCTTGCTTAGCTGAGGAAGTCACTGGATTGGTGCAGTGTCTGCCTACTTTGCACAAAGCTCCAGGTTCCATCTATAACACTCCACAAAGTTGGCCTTGATGATACTTTAATGTGAGAGAATCACTGGTAACTGAGAGAATTATTTATTAAAAGAAGACAACACACTGATACCAAAGGGTGAATACAGTTGCAAAGTTCCTGGAAAACTAAACTGATCCCATGCTGCATGTTTCATCCTCACCATCCAGGAGTATAAAAGAGCAAGATGCTTATTTGCCTCAGTTCTTAAACTGGATTCAAAGACACGCCTAGGGGCTGTACCCTAAGGTCAAGATGGGAGGGTAGTTTTTTCCACTACAATACTTGCCTGTAATCCCAGCACTCCCAAAAAGAGGTTGGTAGACAAAAGTACTGGAAGTTCAAGGTTATCCTTGGCTACATAGAGAGTTGAAGCCCAGCCTGGGGTACATAAGACAGTGTCTGCCCAAAGAAACCAACCAAACTAAAAGCTTCTATGGAATGGTATGTGGTAACAGTTTGTCTGAGCTGTTATTAGACAATTCATCAAGTGCTTTATCTTCCCAAATTCTACAAGGTAAACAATTTTCTTTTCTCCATGTGTGCTGGCTAGTCCTTATGTCAACTTATCACAAACCCAGGTCCACTAGGAAGAGGGAACCGCACCTGAGAAAAATCCCCAGTCACACTAGGTTGTGGGCAAGGGTTGAGGGAGTATTTCCTTTTCTTCTTAAAATTACATAAACTTTATTATAAAAGAACTTGCAAATCAGTAAGAACACTATTCATCAGAACTAATCAGACCCAAAGTCTATATAACTTAATGAACTTATATATGCACAAAATGGAAGTTTTGAGGCTCTGCATTAAATTTCACACTTTCAGTATTAAATTTTTATGGACTTACCCACCATTCAAAACAAACAACAAACAAACAAATCTATGACAGAATCAAAAGTAAAATAACAGCTTCGTTTTCTCCTTTGTAACTTGTGTAGCTTGTGTTCTTTGCCTCAAGCAGCCCTCTCTTATCCTCTTATATTTAGCTTTGTTATTCTTCTTTCTTTGTGGTATGCTGCACCCGTGTGCACATTTATTTATGCATATACATATATTGTTGTCTAGATTTTTCACTTGAGAAAGAGCATGTAGTCTATTACTTTCTGAGCTTGTGTAACCTCACTTAATATTGTACATTCTAAGTTTATCCTTTTTCCTGCAAAACCTTGAACTTCATTTTTCTTTAGAGTGGAGTAGTGTTCATATATACATGTATATTTATGCCAAATTTTCATTATCCATTTATTCATTTGTTGAGGGATAGCTAGGTTGATGCCAGTTCTTTTCTATAGTGAATAAGATAGCAATAATAACCCGGAGGTTGAAAGATCTCTGATAAGAGTATAGGGTTCTTGGGAACATGCTTGAGAGTGAAATGGCTGGGTCATATGGTGGTTCTATTTTTAATTTTTAAAAATATATCCAAACTGATTTCCACAATGACTGTATTACAACCTATCTCTTTACAGTCTCACCAACACTTTTGGTCATATTTGTTGAGGATAGCAGTTCTAAGAGGGGTGAGTGGTATTCCCCAAAGTATGGCTAGGATTTTTTTAAAGACTTTTAAAATTCATTATTAGATGTTTGTGTTTCTCTTTTTATGAAAACTGTCTGTTCAGGTCATTTGCTCATTTGTTAATTGGCAGTCTTACTTTTGTAGTATTTAATTACTGCAGTTATTTGATAATTCTTGATATTAACCCCTTTTCTGAAGTGCACCTGGTAAAGATTTTTTCCCAATCTGTATGTTCTGCTGATTCTTTTCTTTGCTGTACAGATTTACTTTTATTTCTGTAAAGTGCATCTGTTGATGCTTGGGATATTTGCTTGAGTGATAATTGATGGGGGAGACCCACCTCACTGCAGACAGAGCTGCTCCTGGGCACTGGGTACTGGATTGTATAAGACAGCAAACCCAATGAGTCAGAGAGAACAAACCAATAGGTAGAACTTCTTGGTGGTGGTTCCTGTGTCAGCTCCTGCCTGAGCAACTTCCCTTCATGAGGGATTGTAAACTAGAAGGGAGATTAACCCTTCCCTTTCTAAGTTTCTTTTGGTCATTGCTGTTTCATCACAGCAATAGGATTCTAACACCACATGCTTCTCTTCCTTCTAGAAGCTGATGGTAGAATTCAGAGTTTGAGGATCTCATCAAAGGTCAAGGGTCTAAGATTAAGATCCAGGGTAGGGATCTAATTTGACATTTCCTGTTGAGTACTTTGATGCTCTACGGGAACTGTCATATCCATTTGGTTTAAAGTTCTGAGTAAGTAATGAGCACAGGTTATTTCAACTCCCTTCAGGTTTTTGGAAAGTTCGGGCAAGTCTTTCTTCCCAAGGCAAAACAGTTCCCATGGCTGACGAACAAATCCCCACAGTCTGCAATTTGCCAGTTACCTTCCCGGCAACTCACTTCTCATACAAAAATATCCTGCCCCACAAGGGCTGCTGTTCTTTCCTTCTCAGTGCCGTTAACAAGAAAAGTTGGTGCTATTTTAAGAATCCCCTTCTATTATTGACAGACTTGCTGTCTTGCCTTCAACATCTAATTTCCTCATTATAAACATCTTTTGATTTTTCTTTCTCTTTTAAACTTTCTTTCTATCCTTATTTGTCTAGGTAAGCACATCTCCAATGCTGATGGGATGACACAGGCACAGCTATGTCACTGCTTCCCAAAAAGTCAAAGAAGGTGAAGAACAAAACGTTTATATCCAGCTATGCAAGGCGGCCTCATGATCTTTGTCAGGGGATAGGCAAGTAAGTGCTTCCCTGTTCCATCCATTTGCCTGAGGAATTTCTGGTGTGTGCTGTGTCGATGTGTATACATTCATGTGCATAAATATTTGGAGGTCAGAGGTTGCTGGTAGATGTCCTTCTCAATTATTTCCTATTTAATTTTTTGAGACAGGATCTCTTACTGAACCAGGAACTCACCCACTTGGTGAGATTAGCTGGCCATCAATGCTCAGGAACCCCCTTGTTTTTGTCTCCCCTGCGCTGGAATTCAAGCGCCACCATGCCTGCCTTTGTGTGGGAGTGTGGGTAGAGAATCTGAATTCAGGTCCCCATGTTGACACAGCAAGATACGTAGCACCCAAGCTCCCACATCACCGCCAGTGAATTGTTCTTACATTTATTTAATGCACGTGTGTGTGTGTGTGTGTTAGAGACACACACACACACACACACACACACACAGAGAGAGAGAGAGAGAGAGAGAGAGAGAGAGAGAGGACATATCATGGCATATATATAGTTAGAGGAGAGCTTGCAGAACTGTCAGTCCTCTCTTTCCACCATGTGGGTTCCAGGGCTTTAGCTCTTGTTTTCAGGCCTGGCAGCAAGCTACCTTACCTGCTGAGCCATTTCACTGACCCACCCCCCAAGTACTTCTCTTATGTGAGTTTTCACAATATAGGTTGTTTTCTTACTTAGCTGTTGGATTTTAAAAGCCCTTGATGGTGACAAGATAAAAACAAGTGAATGAGTAAACAATCCTTTTTGTTTCGAACTGCTCATTGCCTGGGTTTCCTTTCCTTTACCAAAAAGAGAGGAAGCATATGCTGGTAACTGCAGGAGACAAGGGGACACAGGCAGATGAGTTGCAGACCACAGGCACGCACACAGGTTGCAGGTAGGTACACAAAGGCAAAAGGTGAAGGTTAAGTATGCACCTCTGACCTAAAGGTCACTATAAAACCCACAAGAAAGTGGCATTCTGCCAGAAATAGTCACCTAGCACTTTATCACTGCTTGCCCTAGGGATCCTGGGTATCTGTTGTCAGCTACCGTTAGCTGCTTCATATCCTCTCAATATCCAATGTCAGCCATGTGTTAGTTAACTCCTACCAGATGCTCACACCAGCACTGTGTGATGGTCTTTTGTTCCTACAATCATATTCTGCTTGTGAAATTGCCCAGAGAAGTTCCTTTCCATTCCTCGAGCAGATGAAATGACCTCCCTCCCATGAAGAGTTCCGGGTCCTTATCCCTGTGATCTGTGACTGTGCTAACCTCTACACTTAGATGACACTGTTGTGCTAGGATCTTGAGGTGAGAAGGTTGTCTCTGGTTGTTCTGGGCGTCTGCAGTCATCTCAAGACTTCTTGGAAGGTGGAGACTGGAGGATGGAAGGCCAGCAGAATGTGAAGATTTCTGTTCTCTCCTCTTTTCTTCCTTGCCCCCCCTACACACAACACACACACACACACACACACACACACACACACACACACACACACACACACACTCCTTGCCTTCTTTCTTTTTTACATTAGCTTTCACTGTATAGCCTTGACTTGTTTAGACCTTGCTATGTACATTAGGCTGATCTCAGACTTCAGATTCTCAGAGGTCTACTTGCCAAAGGCATGCATCATCACACCCTGATGCACAGGAGAGGAAGTTCCCTGCATCCTGCAGGGGTAGCACAGCTCTATTGACCATCTCTTCCTTTTCTTTATTATCACATCAGTCATTCTCAACTTGTGAGTCTCAACCCCTTTAGGGTTCTATGTCAGATATCCTTCATATCAGATATTTACATTTCAGTTCATAACAGTAGCAAGATTACAGTTATAAAGTAGCAACAGAATAATTTTAAGGTTGGAGCACTTAAGGCACTGTATTAAAGGGTTGCAGCATTAGGAAGGATAAGAACCACAGAGCTAGAGGCTTATTTTTTTTTTTTTTTTTTTTTTTTTTGAGATGAATGCAGGGCTGCTTGGTAAACAGTGTGAATGCACCAAGGCTGTAAGGCCCCTGCGTGTTCTCAGTTAGCTAGGTTCCAGAAACCCATGACAGTGACGGGATTCTCACAGCAACACCATGATCAGTGGGCTGTTTATCCTTGCACACACTTGGCCCTTTCTCTAGGCGGGCGATGCCTGGGAAACTTGTCTTTTACAGTGTGTAGATGGGATAATATCATGTGTGCTGCTTAGCTTGTTTTCTTCCCCCTTAACAACATCTTGGAGATATTTCTACATGAATACCTGTGGGGTCATCTTACTCTCTTTAGATTTTATTATGTAGAGTGGAGATTCTATAATGCATTTTATCATTTCTCTGTAAATGGGCTTTTTTGATTGTTTCTAGTTTTTTTTTTCTATTACAAACAACACAAAATTGAAAAATGCTTTTTTGGGTGTCTGATGAGTATCTCTGGCACCTTTTAAGCTTTTCCTGTGTTGTATTTTGTTCTTGGCTCCTCTGCCCTCATTAACTTGTTTGCTACAGTGTGCTTATGTGCTTGTTTGCTGTTTTTGTTTATTGTGCATAGGTTTAGCTGAGAATCTTCCATCAGTCTTGAAGCCATTGTCTCTTCACAAATTACTTCTGTTTTTGTTCATCCATTTTCTTCTCTATTTCTCATTATCCACTTTTTTCCTTTAAAGCATTTTTATTAGTTTCCTGCGAATGTCTTACAGCATGTTTTGATCATGTTCACTCTACATCCCCCATACTCATTCTGGACTCTTTCTCCCTTCTGTAGCCAGCCAACTTTGTGTTCTAGTTTTTAAAACCAACCAGGTCCAATCTGTGCTTCCCCAGTACATCTGGGTGTGCGCTTCTCCACCGTGGTGTGGTTGACCTACCAGGGGATTTACTCCTAGAGAAATCTGATTCTCCTCCTCCTACCCAACAAGAGTCAGTAACTCTACATCTATGGGTGGAATTTGTGCCCAGCTCCTCTCTCTACCTGGAATTTAGTTTGGCTTGAGCTTGCAAAAGTCTCATGCATGCTGTCACAACTGCTATGAGTGCATGTGTGTAGCTGCCCTGCTGTGCTCAGAGGACACCCTTTCCTTGTAGTTTTCCAGCATCTCTAGACCCTGCATTCTTCCCTTCCCCTTTTCTGTGATGATCCTCGAGTCTTAGGAAAAGAGTATGCAGTATATATGCTACATATAGAGCTGAGTATTTAGTAGTCTTCATTATCTGCACCTTGATCTGTTGGGGGGTCTCTGTGTTACCATATACTTCAAACAGAAGCTTTTCTGATAATAATTGTAGCATCAATATATAGATATAACAATAAGTAATTAGGAGTTGGCTTACTACTGTGTCCATTTAAGATAATAATAACATTTTTTCCTCTAGGACCCATGACTTTTCTAGCTACAAATTCTCAGCTATATATTGGTGCTGTGTATGGGTTTCATCTTGTGGAGCATGACCTAATAGGAAAGTAGTTGGTTATTTCCTGAGGTTTGTGCCACTATTGCATGAGTGGGCATGTCTTGTCAAGCTCATCATTATTACATCTTTAAGGCTTCATAGCTGAAGACTGATGATTACATTTCTTCTTTGGGAGTGTGTAGAGTGCCTTGGAGTGCCATTAAAGCTAGTCCTTTAAGGAGGGACTATTTCCTTCATGGTGAAATGTTAATGGGCCTAGGCTTATGAAAGCCTTGTGCAAGTGACCACAGACGCAGAGAATTATTCATGAATATAGCAGCCATGTCACATCCAGAAGACATCTTTTTGCAACATAGCTCTTCATTCTTCTGATGGCCTGTTATTTCTGCCTCTTCTTTCTTGACTCAGCTACAATTGTATCTTGGCTTCTTGGATTCTTGCAACTTTGGCTGATCTTTGACCTTTCTATTTTTTTCTTCTTCTTTATTTATTTTGTATTTATCAAGAAAAACAGTAAAATGAATTTAAAATGCTGATAAGTTAACAAAAACTATAAAGAAGATAAAAATCATAAGATACCACTTAACACCTATTAGATTGGCTAAGATAAAAGGCACAGATGACAGCCTATGTTGGAGAGGATGCGGAGCAAGGGGAACACTCCTCCATTGTTGGTGGGAGTGTAAGCTTGTTCAGCCACTTTGGAATGCGATATGGCGGTTTCTCAGAAAATTGAGAATCAATCTCCCCAAGGACCCAGCAATACCACTTCTGGGTGTATACCCTAAAGAGGCACATTCACACTCCAAAGGTATTAGCTCAACTATGTTCATAGCAGCATTATTTGTAATAGCAAGAACCTGGAAACAACCTAGATGTCCCTCAACTGAAGAATGGATTAACAAACTTTGGTA
>PVIH01017834.1:0-16533 GCA_004025045.1 Sigmodon hispidus | reverse complement strand
ATGATATCCTAAAATTTGCAAGCAAATGGATGGATTTAGAGAATATCCTCCTGAGCGAAGTATCACAAACTCAGAAAGATAAGTAGGGGATGTACTGACTCATTAGTGGTCTCTAAACAAACAAACAAGAAAAAAGCAAAGCATGCCCAAGCTGCAAACCACAACCACTGAACATCTTGGGATCAGAAACACCCTGGACTGACCCTTCGGATCCCACTCCAACTATAGGAACACCCAACTCACTCTTGAGGGAGGGGGGACAAAACTAGATTTGCCAGGAGTGAAGACTGAACTAAGCATTATTGGGTCAGTGGGACCATAGGACTGTCTGCCCCCTGCCCAGGAAGGGGATGGGGAGTTGTGGAGAAGAAAAAATGACCTGATGTGGCGGGAGGGGGAAGGGACCTTGAATAAGGATATACAGGGATGGAAAAAAAAATTCAGAGGGAAAGCTGAACACAAAGTAAATATATGTGTAGCAATCTTATTTGCATTATCACCCTTGATAAGTCATGCTTATGATCTTTGACCTTTCAACCTTACAAGATTTGGAAGTATTCTACCCACTTCTTTAAATTTTAATCCATCAGCTCCCACTTTTTTTTTCTGGAAATTGAAATGTGCTATTTATTCTGCCTTTTTCTGGTCATAAGAGAGTAGCCATTGGCCTGTTGTGATGTGCTACGTAAGTTGGGTCTTTCTGATCCTGAGTGTACACAGAGTTCTTGCTGCTCTTGCAGAGGACCCATAGTATGTTGATCTGGAATCCAGTTTACTCTGTTTGAGGTTCTTCATATATGTTTTTGAATTTAATGTGTTTATATTTCTACATTTATGTGAATAAGAGATACTAGTCCACATCTTCTTTTTCTTATAATTTCTTTGTTGAGTTTTAGTACTAGAGTACTGTCTGTCTTGTAGAATAAATATTCCCATTGTTTCTGCTATCTTCAGTAAATTGTAGATGTTTGATTAAAATATTCCTTACATAGTTGGTAAAACTCACTAATGAAACCATCTGGGCCAAGTGTGTTCTGTCTTATTAACTCATGAATCAATTAATCTATACAGGCTTATTTTCAATTGATGTATTATACCTTTTGTAGGTTTTGTTAAGTTTTATATTTCAAGGAATTGGATCATTTTTATCTAGGTTGTCAAGTATATGGGCAGTTGATAGCAGGAAATGTATTCTGTGGACTCACTTATTTTCTAGATTTTTTTCTTCTTGAAACTAAATTTTTTGCTTTAAAGAATTTATTTCACTTTTTTATTTAACCTGTCATGATGAAAAAAAAAGATTTTTTTTCTTAAGAAAAAAAAAAAAAAAAACCCTACCACTGAGATAATAATAGAGTACAAAGAAACACCTCTTTTCTTTGAATACTTTTGGAAGCAAGGCTGTAAAGAATGTGTCTTGTTAATGACCTCCTTGTCTTATAAGCTGTAAGGCTTTCTTAGTGTTGTGCCTGTTCCCAAGCATTAGAAAACCAAAGGGCAGTGCAAATAACCCAATGAAGATATGGAGCTATTCCTTCTCCTCTTTGTTCAGCTTCTGATCTCACCTCTGTGGTCACTCTGCAAACTCCTGTTTCCCACCTAAATGCGGAGCTTTCATCTCAGCATAAAGTAATTATGAACATACCTTTGCATCAAGAAGTAACAGTCCAGGGTGAACTGGCTGGGTGGTGTGTGTAACGTAAAGGACTGTCCCCCTACTTCTGAGTCTACTGTCATATCTCTTCAGATGTATCCACTCTCAGTTATGAATCTATGGATTAAATTCTAAGCTGTGCAAGAAGTTCCTAAGGGCTACCAACAGGGATCAACAGTGCTCAGTGCTGAGAATCTACTAGTTATTGTGGCAAGTACTTGTGTATTATCTCATTTTGTACAATGTTGATGTGGGCTGTATGCTATGGTCCATTTATAAATTGTAATAATGAGGACTGGATAGTTTGATTTGTCTATAGTCACGTAGCTACTGGGCAGTTGATTAGGATGAACATTGGTGTTTGTAACTGTGGTAGATTGCAAAGATGACAGTATCAGTCTCCCCACCTCCCACAGCTCTTATATCCTGACTCTGTAACTTCTGCTATAAAGGGTTCTCTTTCCCCATTATGATTGAGGCTCACTGTACAAGTTGTTTTGACTGACCTGATGCAACACATCTAACCATATATCTCTTCAGGCTCTACTACAAAGGTCATCTCCTGCTTCTACTTCATTCTCTTAGGCTCCTGGATCTGCTGTGAGATCAAGCTAAGGCTAGCCCACTAAATGATAAATGTGTATATACAAAGCAGTTATTCTACTTGAAGTAAGCTTAAGACACATAAGAAAGATCCTAGTCAAGGCATGCCACTCACAGAAGTGTGAGTAAGCCTCACACAGACTGACAAATTTTCATGCACTCTAAGTAGTTATATTTTGTAGGGAGCTGTGTACAGCCACACCTTAACATGGTGTTAAGCGCTCTCCCTGGTAAACAACTCCATATTTGGCTAAGGCCAAGGATCTGGCTTGCTTCCGCATATCTGAGCCTATCGGTGATGCCCACGTGGCTATCTTGGATTGGAAGCCCTGAGCGTATTTCACTAAGAGCAGGCTTCCTCCTGGGGTCGTCCGTGAGAGAATGGTTGTTCGTCTGAGTGAGTGAGTGAGTGAGAGAATGAGCTAGTGAGTGAAAGATAAGAAGATATCTGAAAGGCCCAAATAAAGTGCAGAGAGAAGGATCCGGTGTTGTGTGTTCCTTGCTGGCTGAGGTGGCGCGCGACAATATTTGAAGACACCAAGAAGTGGGCTTGTTACACAGAAATGTCTAATTGATACAGTAAATATCTTAGAATAGTGTTGCTAGTTAAAGGCAAATAATGAAATAGAGTTAACATATGTTGTCTTTATGAAGGCATAAATCATCTCTGACAGTGCTATGGTGACCATACCTATGACTTTGCTTTGTTAAAACCATCCATAAATTTTAAACTATGTGGACTTTAAAAATTAAATTATATGTTATTAGTACCACGCTTTGGATAAAACAGAGAAAGCCTTTAAGCTTCTTTACTTAATTCTGAGCATTATTCCAATATTTAATCAGACCCTTAGGTTTCATACACCTTTTAAAGTTTCTACCTCATGTTACATTAAAACCAAAATAAAGTTAAAAGATACCTTTAAATTAACAAGTAATGTACTGTACTCATCTTTGGACTACGTTCTCATTCCGTGGGATTTCTAAGTCCTATAATTTCTTTTACTTTACCTGCAGCCACTAGGAAGAAAATTCAATGACACACAGGGACTGTGTTGTTGCAAAGAGCATAAACCTAGCCAGCTTAGAGTCAAAGAGAATACATACATGAACCAGTCGGGGGATGGACTGAGAACAGCAGGCAGCTTGTTTCTCTGTCTGTCTTCTGTCAAGTCTCTGGGTCTCTCACTTGAATAGGGAAGATGCTGCTGTTGCCATGGGTCCATTCCATTCTCTACACAAACTTCTTCTAGGTCTTTCAAGTGATGCTGGTAGAGGCTTGCTGCATCAGCCATCGCCCTCTCCAAGGACACAGATGTCATTCTTGTAGGTCCTGGGAGAGGTTGGAGGTTGGTCAATTCTAAATAGCTTGCTAGTTGGGAATTTTTCTTGCCAGAAGAGCTTCCTTGCTTTGGAAGTAGCTTGTATTCTATGACTACTATTAGGGAGGTATAAAGCCTTGACTTCCTTTGGTCAAGATCACAAACTAAGTGGGAACTGTAACTTCTGGACATCTTGTGCTTAGGAAAATCAATAGCAGCAAAAGACTCTACAGAGGCCAGTGTTAGAGATCCTTATGCTTGGGCAGTATGACCTGGCAGCCATATGACACTGGGCATGTCAGGCAAGGGAAGAGGCAGAGCAGAGTTCATGGCGAATTGTCATAAGGAAAGTAAGTGCAGAGCCAATACTGGAATGAAGCCATGATGTCTACAGCAGATAACTATATACTATATTCAAGTCATCACCTGGAAGTCCCCTAACTCTGATAAAGATGAGTACCTCACCTTGAATACCAAGTAACCATAGTCAGAGATACCGTTATGGATTGCTATTTTCTGGACATGATATGGCCAGTGTACCCAAGCACTTTACGTGACTATTCATATGACTGTTGTATGAAATTGGGCTCATTGGTATTCCATTATGGTGTTGAGAAGGATTCAAGAGGCTCCTCCCATGCCTGGGGACCTGTAAGCCACGAACTTGTTGCTGTGGGAAGAGAGACATTTTCTTCAGTAGTGTAGTTGCTCATGTTCCTGCAAACAGCTCATTACTCACACTCCTGTAAGCAACCTCAATTAAACGCTTCACTTCACCAAGCTAGAAGTCCTTTCTTCGGTGCCCTATTTGGGAATGAACAGACACTTCTTCTCTCCTCAGGAAAATTTCACACAACTCCATAAAATGATGAAAGACCTGTGAGTCACAGGGCAATGTTGAAAGATGTATGCCATCTACTAGAGTTGAGAAGGAGTAAAAAAGCAGAAAGCACAGGCAAGCTTTGTGAGCAGGCAGTTCAGTCCTCAATGGCATTCACCAAGGTTAAACAGTTGTTTGCCCGTCAATTTATAATGCCACAGTGAGACGATGGCTTCCTTACAAGCAGTTGACAAGGCAAGAAAGACACCAAAGTTGTTTTGTGTATGGGTTGCCTCAACTTGTGAGAATAAGACAGTACACAGTTGGAGGAGATCCTGGAAAACAGTGGGCATCCATACATCCTAGTCATCTGTATGGGAAAACATCTGCCCTAAGGGTAGAATCTGGATGCATGGGCTTTAAACATTGGATCAAATGTGGTTAGGGACATGGAAGAAGGCATATTGGAAGGATGGGTTCAACATGGTTTGGGGAGGGTAGATGGGTGAAGATGTGAGTTTTAGTGTGTGGTACACCACTTCCTGCTATAGCGCAACTATGAGAGGAGAAACACCAACCAATCAAGTACACACAATTACTCAGCTGCTTGAGGTGAGCCAGTGCCTCTCATAAGCTGCCCAGTGCTTCATGGTTATGTAGCTGTGATATGGATAGAAGACATGAATGGACCCGGTGGTCAGGGGTCTTTGATTAGCTGGCTGATCTGGATGTTTCTGATGCTGGATATTCAATCTGCCAGCCACAGAATGTATGCCGATCCCTTCAAAGTGCTTTGCTGTGTGAAGAATCACTTGATATTTTAGTTTTACTTCTGCTATTATGAAAAAAGTATCCTTGAAAAAAAAACTGAGGGGGGAGAAAGAGTATATTTGTCCTACAATTCCAAGTTACAGTCCATCATTTAGGGGAAATAGAGGCAGAAACTTGAAGCAGGTAGAGTGAGAGAGAGAGATCACTTTAATGCCCATAGAGACCAGAAGAGAAGAGTGTCAGATCCTTAGAACTTGGAGTTAAAGAGCCAAACTTAGTTCTCCAGGAAAAGCAGCAGACACTCTTAGCTGAGCTAGCTGTCTCCCTAGCCCCACATGCTCATACTTTTATTGTTAGGGGACAGTTTTTTTATTTTACATTTCCAAGACACATTACAGCAGCACAGTACAGCAGCAATAAGGAGTTACAGAAATCTGTGTAAGTTCCAGCCTCTTCTCTTTCTGTGCAGAGGTCTGTGTTCTAGTACTTACTACTAAGTTCTCGACCTGCAGTTAGGTGAGATTTGTTATGGAAATTAAGTAAAGTATTGTACACAATGACACATACAATGAGTTTATCACAGTCCAGCACATGGGGCACTCACAAATGGTTAGACATTATAGCTAGGTCCTGCCCGACTATCGAACAGTCCTGAATAGGGGAGTGAGGATTCAGAAAAGAATCTAGAGACAGAAAATAAAATACAGAATCAGGAGGGCTCTCAGTCAGTATCATAGCAGCTCCATGTTTGTTTCTCAGGGACTTTTTATACAGAAGCAAGAAGGCAAAAAGACCTCCTCCTCTCAAGGACACCATGGTTCAAGGAACAAAAAAACATAAACACCTCCATAATTCTCAAGACATCTAGTAACCACACACCTTTGGTCAAACACCCTGTTATTTGGTTTCAAAGAGTAAGACATCTGGTAACCAGGCCTTTGGCCAAATATCCTGTTAGAAAGCCTTAAAGAGCAAAACAAGCTCGGACCTTTTGATCTTGAGTCAAGATGAAATCCTATTGCTCTGGTTCCCCAACAGTTACTACGAGCACTAGTGTGACTGTTAACCTGTGCCAGAGTTGCAGGAGGATTGAAGGCATGCTAGTTATCTGCTGTATAGCAGATACTTGATTAGTGGGAATTATTAAATTGAATGAGGATGTAAGCTTTCTGACAACATGGTGTATTTCACAGAGGTCATGTGCACAGAATCTTGGGCACATATTTGTACAATTTGTACAACTATGGTGCCTCTTCATGCCAGTCTTTAAAATGGGTATGTTATTATCTCACAGCTAAAGGCTGAGGTGTAAAAAAGTTAAGATAAAGGGGCTAGAGAGATGGCCCAGTGGGTAAAGTGAAATCATAAAGTTTGGATACTCAGCACTTACATAAAAAGCCAGGCATGTTCATATACATCTGCAAGCCCAGTACTGGCTGTGGGTGTGGAGACAGGTGCTTCCTTGGACCAGTACTGGCTGTGGGTGTCGGGACAGGTGGTTCTTTGAACCAGTCCTGGCTGTGGGTGTGGGGAATAGGTGGGTCTCTGGACCAGTCCTGACTGTGAGTGTGGGTACAGGTGATGTGGGAATGTCTTTTTGTATGCTGTGAATAAAGGACTGTTTTGGCCTATGCTGGGTATCTTAGAAGTAGACAGAGAAATTGGAGCATAGATAGGAGGGCAAAGTCAGACAGAGATGTGATCCAGCCACCCAAGAAGCAACATGTAACAAAATAGGTAAGCCATGAGCCACACAGCAGGACAGATTCATGGGAATGGGTTAAATTAAGATGAAAGAGCTAGCTAGCGCCTGAGCCATAGGCTGAATAGCATTAAATTAATATAAGCATCTGAGTCATTTTGGGGGGCCTAAGAGGTGGCAGGAAAGTCCAAATTGTGGGTCTAGTCCAGGCCAGAAACCTCTTTCTATAGATAGGTGGTTCTTTGGACCAGTCCTGGCTATGGATGTGGGGACAGGTGGTTACCTCGATCAGTCCTGGCTGTGGGTATGTAGGGACAGGTAGGTCTCTGGACCAATCCTGGATGTGAGTGTGTGGGGACAGGTGTGTCTTTGGAAGTTCAGTGCCTAGCCAGCCTAGTCAGTTGGTAACCCCTGATTCAGTGGAGAGCAATTGAGAAAGATACCCACTGTTGACCTCTGGCCCCCATACTTATGCCCATGTGTATACATGTATGTATGCACACTCACCCCCACCCCCACGCCTAACCCCTACTTACATATATACACACACATACAAACCATCCACACACTCACACCACACCCGCACACCCATACCTGTCCACACTCCCCCACCACACACACTAAAGTTTGAAGTAAAAGCAGTCTTTCTCCAGTGCCTGTACTGCTAAGCACTGATCTGGGCAGTGAGTATTTGCATTGTGATTATTTATTAAACATTTGCCTCCGAGAAAGAGGAGGGAAGTGTCTGAGCACAGCTTGGGAAGCAGGGGAGGAAGAGGAATCTGGAAACTGAAAGGATGGTGATTCCTCTAAACACAGACTCTTAACAATAAGTGATTAACCTTAGTTTGTATTGGAGACTCTTGCCAGTTTGCAGTGGGTATAATCACGTGGTCTCGTGTAAACATCTATCAGTCCACTTTTTATGTGATTCTCTCAACAAGTTGGCCAAGTGCAACCTTCCACACTTTTTACGTAGCTTACTTTGTTCTGATGGGATAGTGTGTGTCGAGGAAACCACAAAAGTTATTACCCAAAGTAATAAGATGGAAAATATAATTGCAAATTAACGGTAAATCTCTCTGATCCATATTTTATTAGTTGCTCAGTTGCATGAATCAGATGCAGCATGATTACCAGAAGTGTCTCTCATATTTTTGAACCCCAGCTTTTAACTTTGAGTATGGAAATTTTTTGAATCTTAGAAAACTTTAGTCATCTTGATGAACTATTTCACTCAAATATGGATTGTCTTAACTCTGAGTCTTAATAAAGAGGCAGAACAGTCTTTATCAATAACATTTCATAGCATATTGAATCTTATGACCACAGATCACTGCCATTTTTTACGTAATTTGGGCTAAGTCATTATGGGGACAAAATGGTCCCTGGTAATGTCAAGAAATTTCCACCTAACTCTACCATCTGAGGTCTCTTGTTTGGAGAAAAATGCTGCAAAATATTCAAACTTGGAGTGACACACAGGTGTTACTGATGAGGAAAACGACTCAGAAATGTTCAGGGATTTACTCATTTATTTGATCACAGATAGCACTATCTGCTATACACCTTGCGCATATACTATGTCTTAGGGATGGAGAGCAAACAAAACAACCCTGATGCCAGATTTCATAACAATTGGAGGAAAGCTGCAGATAGACAAGTAATAACAGTTTTGGCATAGAGGATTTATGTGTCAACTGTACCTCAAATTGTCATTGGTTTTAATAATAAAAACTCGGAACCAGATATCAGGGTAAATGATGAAAGACCAAAGAGACCAAAGACCCAGCCACAGCTATCTCTTCCCTCTCCAGCTCTTCAGCCGAAAGAGGGAGATCCTGTCTCTATGAGTCCTCAGACTAATGGGCTGAGGTCCTGTCTCTATTCACTTTATATTTCTGTCCCTACCTCCCTAGTGCTGGGATTAAAAGTGTGAGCCAATAACATATCTGGCTCTGCTTCTTGATTAGACTGATTCAACCTTCTGTAGCCCAGGGTGGCCTTGAACTCCTAGTCTTCCTGCTTTATCTTCCCATATGCTGGAATTAAGCATGTGAGCCACCACTGTCTGGCCTTTACAGTTAACTAGTGGCTAGCTCTGCCCTCTGATCTTCAGGCAAGCTTTATTTGTTAGAGCACAAACAAATTGTTACTGCAGATAAACCCTTTGATTTAAACATAAAGGACTATGATACTGGTTTTTCAAAGACAAGAGGGTACAGCAAAACATTTGAACCAATTCTAGACTTGTGTCTTTCAGCTTGGTAGTCTTGAGTCTCATGGATTGCTTCTAACTCATTTTTTTTCAAGATTTATTTATTATGTATAGAGTTCTACCTGCAGGGATACATGGAGGCCAGGAGAGGGCACCAGATCTCATTACAGACAGTGGTTACTGGGAATTGAACTCAGAACCTTTGGAAGAGCCATCTCTCCTGCCCTCATGAGATTGCTAAAGGGAAACAAAGCTAAAATTTATTTCCTTGGTTGCACTAGCAATATTTGTTTTTTTACATTTATTTTTTAAATAATATTTTTTTATTCTTTGAAAATGCCATAAACTAATGGGATACACTAATGTATTTTGAATCATGCTCATCTACCACTACCTCATCTTCCTCCAAACTTTTTTTATTATTATAAATAATCCACTGAGCTCAATTAGTGCTATCCATATGTGTATGGATGTGTGGTCATCCACTGGGGCATGTGCAAACTATCATTGGTCGTATCACCAAAGGTAAATAAGCAACTGCCATTAGCTCCTTCAATAGGAGAGGGGCTCTGTGGACCCCCTCCTCTGTCCATGCTGGAACTTTTACTTATGCTATCCACATTTGAGATGCTGAGTAGTCACTCATGGATACCAAATACACCATTAGATAAGGCTGATCTAGAGCATCCCCACCTTCCCAGTAAGTTCTGTTAAACAGTGGTACTCTGAGGAATGATGATGCCAACTTGTGAGGCAGGAGATAGGAATCCCACAAGAGGAATCCTCGGAGAAGGTCATGATGTGACAGCAGGTACATGTGATTCTGCAGAGGCATAAAGAGGCAGAGGCTGGACCTAGGAATTCTTGTAGAAGAGGAACTATGACTTCCTTCTAAGGACAGCAGGAACACATGCATTCACTCAATAGGGAAGCATGACAGCATTTGGCCTCCTTTTATTTCCAACCAGAAGAATGTGTTGGAGAAAGCAGAGTATGTTATGGCATCTACAAGTGATAAATTAACATGGTATAGATGGTGGCTAAATGGCTTAAATAAATGGCTGATCTAAAAAGAAGTATATGAGTCACAAGCCAATAGTTTTAGCCAACTTTATTATTTAATTGTTATTCATCCAGTGTCTTCTTATGAGAATACCACAGTTCACAAAAACACGACACATAACAAAGTGCCTGGTAAATGAGGACTTGACTTGTTCATGGGGTTGAAGTACGAATCATTAAAAAGTGGAAGATGCTTTGTATATGGGAGAGGATATGCTGACTCTGATTTGGAGACTCATTGTTTATATGTGCAAAGAGTGGAAGGCTGAGTTCTTTACACAACTGGGAAACTGTATCATCTTAAAGCTCTATGTGAGTATTTGAGCAGAGATGTATTCTAAGAGAATATTGATAATATTCTTCATGCAATTCCTTTTCATGTGGTTGAGAATTATTGAACCATTTCCCGTGACTGTGTAGCTTTGACCAAGACTGAATGGTAGGTTAGGACAAAGGTCCTCTTAAATTAAATTTACACTGCAGACTGTATGTATTTGTAATTTCTGTCCTTGTTGTGATAAAAAATATGTGACAAAAGAAAGAAGATGTGTTTGTTTGGGTTTGGAGCTTGAGAGGATATAGTCTATCATGGTTGAAGATAGATAGGCATGATGAGAGTGTGGCCAGCCACATGTCAAGAAGAAAGTGACGAATTCTTTGTCCAGCTAGCTTATCCAGTCCAGCCCAGCACCCGAGCCTAAGGGCTGGTGCCAACCAAAGTTAAAGTGAATCTTTCTCCCTCATCCAGAGGTCTGTTTTCTAAGTAATTCTGTTTATCTTTCAATTAATATTAACCACCATGGGGAGGAGGGGAATTGAATTAGCAACCTTAACTCAAGCCTATGCCCCATTAGAGAGAAGAGATCATTCTGGAGAAAGTATATGAATGATTTTGAAAGTCTTTCTTATACCATGCATTGGAAGCAAAGGCCCCTTGTATGTAAACAGAACAGATACTAATGTTAGGCTAGAGACCAAGGCCATTTTTGGCAGGGCCATTTATGGCTGTACATATATATACTTACAAGAAAAGAGTCCCTTTCTTCATGCTCTGAGCAGCCATGATGTGATCAATCAAAAGCAGGTACAAGATGAGTGAGGAGCCTGAGCAACGTCCACCAGCACCAGTGACTCTAGGGTGGCAGTTGACACAGGCCTGAGTATTTGATGACTTAGACTGTGCAGCTGTGAAAGGTTGCTGCTCAGCAAGCCTGTGGACAAAATGGACAAGGGGATCGAATACAACCTTTTAGGAATCCAGAATGTTCCCCAAAGGAACCTCTAATGGTGAATAAGAAAGACCAGACTTTCTCTCAAGAAGGCACAGATTTAATTTTCAATAATGTGCAATCATAGTTATATACACAAGAAATGCAGACATTTGAAGAGCTGTGGGAATTGGTGAATTTGTTTGTCTATCACACTTATACAACCCTTACAACAACTCCACAAAGTAAGTGAGAAATTAGAGCCCCATTCTCCACAGCTCACACCCTGACACACCGGGCTTGTCCTGGTGTTACTAAGGATCTGAGAAAGATGGTAGCTGGGTGCTCTTGGCCACCGAGGATAACCATAGAGATGACATGAACCTGAGTCAGAATGCATAGAGGCCAATGAAAGACTGTCCACATATTGTCCCAGGTCTTTTGAGAAGAGATGGATTCCTGTTACAGGAATCCAGGGATATTGGGTGATATGCTTCATCTCTGCCAATGCTATCTATACATAAAAGCCTGCCAGAGGATACATGAGCACAGAGTCCTAGTTAGAATACCTTTCTTGCTGGATTTGACTTTGAACCGCTTTCCACAACTGCTCACGAATGACTCCGTTGCTTCCCATTGTGTCATATGGTTCCTGACCCTATATTAGCTTCATGCCTGGGATTTGTATGTTATGGCTGCCACACCTTTGGTGAAGGTCAGGTTTGTCTTCTAACCCTGAAAGCAAAAAAATAGATTTAGATTTTCAATGTGTATTTGTATGTCTGTACATATTTACAGTGTGTGTGTGTGTGTGTGTGTGTGTGTGTGTGTGCACATGTGGAGGCCAGAAGACGGCATTAGACAACCTAGAGTTGAAGTTACAGGCGGTTGTGAGTTGTCTAAAGTCGGTGCTAAGAACCAAAGTCCTCTGGAAGAGCAACAAGTTCTCTTGACCAATGAGCATTTCTCCGGGCTCCCTTGGCAAGATTCTTAAGGCTGCCTTGCAAAACATTACTTCTGATGAGGTTCTGAAATATTTCATCTTCAGTTCTGAAGTCATTCTCCCAGGATAGTTCTCAAACCTATCAAGGGAATTAGGAGGAGAGTTTGCTCACCATTTAAGCTAAGCCCTTGACATTTGCATCCAGCCTGAAAAGGGAGCAGTCTGGTCAGGGCTTTTATTGTCATGCAGATTTATAGTTGAGTTGTGTTATATAACACAACAGGCTGAACAACCCAGGAATTCCCCTTCAAAGAACTCAGATACCAGTTTCTAAAATCTATTAGTTAATTCACCCATCCATTCAATGAAAAATAATTGAATTTTTACTATGTACTAAGAACTGTGGCAAACAGAAGAACCACAATTCTAAAGAGGATAGATGGGATTTTAGGTCTCAGTGATCAAGAAAGACAATGAATGCCCTGTGCAGGGGTGATCATGGCAGGTAACAGAGAGAACTGACCTAGATGATCTAGAGGTGAGGGCACTTCAGGACAGGAGGAACTCAAGTTTCCAGATGAAGTGCAGGAAAGATCCAGGGGAAGGAGGGAGATGAGGCAGGAAGGAATTATTTCAGGCAGAGAGACCATAGGCCCTAGAGTGGGAATGAATGGTACAGCCTGAATGCAAAAGACACATTTAGTTTTTGTGGCCTCAATATGAAGAGCCAAGAAGCCAAGGAGCGAGAGAAGTCTGTGGAGGACAGGAGGATTTGAGGTGCCGTGTTACAGATAATTGGTGACTATTATGACATTTCATCAGAGAAATGACATGTTAGCTTAGCTTTGAGCTTTGAAAAGTATCCAGCACCAGAGAGGAAAATGGGGGAGAGAAAGATGGCGGGGTTCTTAGGGAGAAGGTGGAAAGATTTTAGTTTTCCTGGAGGCAGTGTTGTGGTTTAGACTATAGACATGATGGCGGTGGAGGAGGCAGAGACATCAAGACAGTGCCTGGGCGGTGGGTCTCATCCTTCTTGGTGCTGTGACCCTTTAATATAGTGCCTCATGTTGTGCTGATCACCAACCATAAAATTATTTCATAACTGTAACTTTGCTACGGCTATGAATCATAATGTAAGTATCTGATATGCAGGATATCTGAAATGTGAGCCACGAAGGGTCATGATCCACAAGATTGAGAGCCACTGTCCTATAGGGTCATTAGAAAAAAGAATCCATTTCACCTGTAGCTAAGACAAGCATTCTGTGGCTGCTTTACATCATAGCATCCGGTACTATGCTGTGGAAATATTATACAGATTCTTTATTTACTCACAGGACAGGTGAAATTTTACAAATTTCCTAGCAAACAAAGCAAACAGGGCATCACATGCTCACAGGGAAGCACAGAGTTAAGACAGCAAAGTGTGTGTTGGAAACCTAGAGAAAAACCAAGAGGGGAATCTGAAGGAGTAAGAGAGATTTAGAGTATTTTCCTCTTATGCATTTCAGCTTGGTACCTCAGCACCAAAGAAAAATGACTTTTGTAGATCCTCTTTATGAAGACACTTCTGTCTGTTTCTCTTTGGAAAAAGCCAATTTATGCAAATCTGGAGCCAGGAGGACCAGCATCTGCTAGATTATCCCAGGATGTGCATGTGCATACAAGTGTACAAGTGGCTACAGATCCAACAGTCTGTATAAAACTGGAGAATAATCGCTGTGATATTTTTTCTTCACTTCTTTCCTGTTTGACGTGACAGTGTTTCCATAGCAATGTGAACTCAAGTCTTCGAATCTGGCTACCCTTTGGAGCTGGATTTGTTCTGATGAGAACTCTAGGGAAACTGGACTGGTCGGGTTTGGGGAAGAAATCTGTAGGCCCCTGTGCATCTGTGGCTGAAACACTTCCTGCACTTTGGCTTAGCTTGCTCTTGCTTTGTTTTTTCTTTTTGCCCAACAAATTGGGAAGTGAATGTGTTTTCCAGGGCAAATGTTACTTATAATGTGTCATTTAAGTTGTTTTAGTTTCTAGGCACTGGTTCCCAGCTCTTTTAGTCTACAGTCCCCACATAGTTCCCTGGAAATGTCCCGTTGAGCCTTCACAGTCTTTCATGTCACTATATCAAGTCAGGTTGATTTCTGTATTAATCCTTTCTTGTACATTTAATCAAGACACTCTCATGGTTAGAGCTGAGAGTATTAAAATCTGCCTAAGCAAATGTTTGTTTCATACTGATTAACCTTTTTCTAAAACAGAAAATCCATTCCCTCCTACATTCTTCTCAAAGAAAAGGTGTAAGGCCTCAGATGGCTGGGCTGCTATGGCTGAATCCAGCTTCCCTTGCTTCACAGTAGGATGTGTGGGCTCCATTATGACCAGGTCAGAAACCAAGGAGGCTTCCAGCACCCTGATAAGATGATTGGTCACTGGCCTCAGGTGCTGCTCTCCCTAGTGGCTGACTCTAAGACAAAGACAGACTGCTCATGTTTTGGTCCCCAATTGGAAAATCCTGGTATAACAAGTCTGGTTTTTCTTGAATAACACACTCCTTTGGGATCAGCCACCATAGCTGATCAGAGGACAGAAGGACATGAACAGCTAGACCACATGCCCATCCCTTCAGCTGGGAGCACAGTATTGTAGTGATTATTTCTGTCAATCGTGAGATTAAAATGGAGTTGGAGAAGCTCACAATGAGTGGAAAGGCACATTAATACTGACGGACAACCCCAGCTTTACCCAAGGAGCCCTGTACTATCTCCAGAGTCAAAACATACCCGCACTAGCCTAAGCATTCAGGTCTTTGAGGAAATTTTAGAACAAAGACTTTTCAGGGTTCTATCTTTATTTTATTCAGAGGATCAGGGTATATGAAGTCTTTAATCACACCTGGATGATCACAATAAAAGTCCTGCTTTTGGAAACCACTTGTCAGGCAGAAGGCAGGATGCAGAATCTTGAAAAACTAAGAAGGTAAGCATATGTTGATAATATAATATTTAAGTGGATTCTAATTTTTTAGGAGTCACTATCATTAGCAAAAATCATCACCTTGGGCCTATGTTGACAGGAGGGAATGAAACTTTGAATAAAGATCTGAATCTTGTTTGGAGAAAGGTACCATATAGAAGCACTTTATGAATATATAGGAGGCAGAAGGGTTTCACTTGGTCTTTAACATCAAAACTCATCTTTTTATGGAATAACACATTTCACAAATCTTAGTAACAGAAATGCCTTCTCAATTTATAAGTCAGAATTGCTGAGACTACCATTTATTATCTTCCTTTACACAAATGGTTTAGAAATAGGATGAGTCACACTGTACCAAGACTGACCTGTGAGGCAACGGCACTGTCCTAGTTAGGGTTACTATTGACATGATGAATCATCATGACCTAAAGCAAGCTGGGAAAGACAAGGTTTATTTGGTTTACACTTCTACATTGTACTCCATCATCAAAGGAAGTCAGGGCAGGAACCCAAGCAGGGCAGAAACCTGGAGGCAGGAGCTGATGCAGAGGCCATGGAAGGAGGCTGCTTACTGGCTTGCTCCCCACAGCTTGCTCAATCTGCTTTCTTATAGAACCCAGAACCACCAGGGATGGCATCACCCACCATAGGCTTAGCCCTCCCCCACCAGTCTAATTAAGAAAACGCCTACAGATGGATCTTATGGAGATATCTCTCTATTGATGTCCCTTCTCTCCTATGACTCTAGCCTGAGTTACAGTGACATATGACCACCTAGCACAGTGAATAAGCAACTAAAGCCAAGAGTTATAGTCCCAAAGTCAGAGGATAACTTTGCTGGAGTGGGTTTGTGTAGTCTGAAGCCTGGCCTAGTCCTGAGGTTGGGTTCTACAGTTCCATAGCTACTTAGTTCCAAATAAATATACAGAGGTTTATATTAATTATAAGTTATTTGGCCTATGGCTCAGGCACATTGCTATCTAACTCTTATGCTTTATGTTGACCCATATTTCCATCTATGCTTAGACATGTGGTTTTGTACGTTTTTCCTCCGTGCAGCATTCTTATCTTTTTTTTTCTTTTTTAAAAATTTATTTATTTTACATCCCAACAACATTCTCCCCTCCTATCTCCTCCCTTCTCCATTCCCCTCCTCTTATGATTTGCAACCCCGCCCACACAATCTACTCTTCCTCTGTATTTGTTCAGAAAGGGTAGGCTATTCTTTTTTTTTTTTTTTTTTTTTTTTTATTT
>PVIH01017833.1:10646-40616 GCA_004025045.1 Sigmodon hispidus | reverse complement strand
CAGATGTGTTGGGAGGGGGAAAAGACCTTGAATAAGGACATACAGGGATGGAAAAAAAAATTCAGAGGGAAAGATGAACACAAAGAAAATATAGGTGTAGCAATCTTATTTGTATTTCCACCCTTGATAAGCCATGCTTATGATTCTTATCCTCTGTATAGTTATTGTTAACCCTTCCACATTTTAAATTCTTTTTTTTTTACTGTGTTTTTTTTGATAAATACAAAATAAAGAAGGAAAAAAAAACAAAAAAAAAAAAAAAAAAAAAAAAAAAAAAAAAAAAAAAAAAAAAAAAACAAAAAACAAAAAACAAAAAACAAAAAAAAAACCAAAAAACAAAAAACAAACAAACAAAACAAACAAACAAAAAAAAAAGAAGTTTGAAAGAAAAAGCTCTCCAAAGGAAGTGACACTATTAGAAGGTATGGCCTTGTTGGAGTAGGTGTGGTCTTGTTGAAGAAAGTATATCACTATGGAGGCAGGTTTAGAGATCTCTTACATGCTCAAGCCATATCCAGTGAGATAAACTACTTCCTATTACCTTTGAGTCAACATGCCTGCCTGCATGCTTCCTGTCTATAATGGGCAAAACCTCAGAATAGTAAAGGAGCCACCCCTACTAAATGTTTTCCTTTATAAGAATTGCTGCTGTCATGCTGTCTCTTCATAGTAACAGAAACCATAACTAAGACAGTCAGTCTGGAGGGTATTATCTTTCTCAATAACTGATGTGGGAGGACCCAGCTCACTGTGAGTGGTGCTAGTCCTGGGAAAATGGCCCTGAGTTGTATAAGAAAGCTAATTGAGCAACTCTTGGCAAGCCAGCCAGTGAACAGGGATCCTCCATGGCCCCTGCTTCTTTCCAGACTTGAGTTCCTTTCTGGAATCCCCTCAGGGATGAAGTGTGACCCAAGTCTTGTAAGAGGAAATGAACTCGTATCTCCCTAGTTTGTTTTTGGTTGTGATGTTTTATTGCAGCAATAGAAACCCAAACAAAGACAATATTCATTGAAAAAACTTGAGAGAATGAAGCCAGAATGTTGTTCTGCTGAAATTTGTTCAGTTGAAACCAAAAAAAAAAAAAAAAAAAAATCTGGATTATTTTAGCCTTTTGGTACCAAAAAGATTAAATGAGAATAATATCTGTTAACCTTTCTGTCCCTTTTTAATAGGAAATAGTAGAAGGGTCAAAAGACTGAAATTCTATCTACTCTCAATTTCAGGAAAATCCGTACCCAGGTTTTGGTAATGTAAATGTAACTGGCCCCATAAGCTCAAAAGGAATGGCACTATTAGGTACTGTGGCTTTGTTGTCAATGTGGCCTTGTTGGAGGAAGTATGTTACTGTGTGGTTGGGTTTTGAGATCTGTGTTCAAGCTATGCCCAGTGACTCAGTTTACTTTGTTAATGCTGAAATTTGTATGAGAAAACCAGTTCCATAATTTTGGCCAAAGTAAAGCAAGCTTTCATTAAAATGCCAAGATGAAATTGGATCAGGACTACCACGTGAGTCTTTTCCAGCTGAGTGGCACTGAGACACACATTGGTGGGGTTTATATGGACAAAACCCATAGACCACCATACTTTCTGATGAGGCTTTGTTGTTACTTTCTAAGAACTACAACTGTCAGAATCCCAGGAAGTTATCTGGTCTTTGGGCAGATGGAGCTTACAACTTCTGTTGCCTGCTGACCAAGATGTAGAATCTCAGCTCCTTCTTGAGCACCATGTCTGCCTG
This sequence comes from Sigmodon hispidus, assembly GCA_004025045.1. Taxonomy (NCBI): domain Eukaryota; kingdom Metazoa; phylum Chordata; class Mammalia; order Rodentia; family Cricetidae; genus Sigmodon; species Sigmodon hispidus. The sequence continues at coordinate 38,878 of PVIH01017833.1, read as the reverse complement.
CCCACTGTCTTACGTTCTGCCATGATGTTAATGAACCTCTGGAAATGTAAGCAGGCCTTCATTAAATGCTTTCCTTTATAAGAGTTTGCTATGGTCATGATGTTTCTTCACAGCAATAGAAACCGTAACTAAGACTCAGGTATAAAGAAGTTCAGAAACTACAGTTGTGCGTAAGTGAGAAGTTTCATTGAATCAAGATTACTTGATTACTGTGGATGGAATTATAAAAACCATAGCTTTCTGTATTCATTTTATTTTGTTTTTTATGATTTTATCTCATTTCTTCAATTTTTAAGTTTAGTTATTAATGAGCAACTGAATAATTAGATTAACTATTTCCCTCAACAGTTTGCACTTAAGATGATTTCAAGTAGTCATGGGCACTGTTTACAGCGCCTCTCTGGACAAGCTTCATACATTAATTGGATCCACCCATTTAAGGCCAAGAATGGTTTTCTTTCTTTTCCCTGCTAGCTTTTTTACTTCCAATCATCTCCCAGTCCCAACTCCCTCTTCCTGTCATATTTAAGTTTTGTTCTTTTACAAATACCTCTATTAACTTTTTAAAAAAGAGATAAGACAGAGCTACTTTGATTTCTTCTGTTTAAATATTTACTGGAGTGTTTCAGTAAATGTAGTTTATGGCTTTTGTTTGGCTGATTATTTGTTTGTTTCTCATTGAGAGATGAATTTATATCGCTTACCTGGAAAGAGCTACTACTGAAATCAATTTGTAGTATGTTCACTTTCACTACAATTTGGGAGAATAAAGATTCATTAGTTATTCACTGAATAAATAAAGAAAATTATTTCCGTGAAAATAGTGAGATTCTCAGAATGATTAGATTTGAAATGGAATCCAGCTGACACACCTACTAAATTAACTAGCAAATGAATCCAAGGGTAAACAGAGCACCAGGAGAACTTCCTTCTAAGTGTGGGCCTGTGCAGGTCTCCTCTAATTCCACTGAATCGACTCCAGCTGATCCACAGGAATCTGCTATTGTTTTCTGTCCGGAATCACTTTCTTTCTCTATAGTTTCTCACTTATTTTTATTAAAATTGACTCTTCAGTGTCTGACTTTTCCACTTGAAATCCCACTAAGGCAAAGAACTTTCCCTTTATCCTTACAGCACCATCATTTCTTACTAAATCCTTGAGAGCATAGTGAATATCAAAGTAATTACTGTAAATGAAAGTATTAGCAAAAAAAAGATGAATACTTTAAATGATCACATTAACAAATGAGAATGTGTTATTGGGTAAACATAACAAATTTTCTTACAGTAGAGAGAGCACTAGCTTCTTGCATTGTCTTTATCTAGGATGCTTTTTTACTCCATTTCAAAGAGAATCCATTTAAACAATCCTTCTTGTAGCATACAATATTTTTACAAGGTTTTAAACAGTAATAAGTCTCTTATACTAACCCATATCATCTAGTCTTCTCAGTCCATGTCAGGAATTTTGTTTAAGTAAATGGTTTTGTTTAAGTAGATTTTTATTATAGGGAGCAAAATGCAGTACACATCAGACATGTTGACATGAAAAAAGCACTTATCATCTGAAGGGTTGATCTAAGGGATAGAACTAGAAGGGAGAACTACAGTTATGAGTTTTGTGTTCTAATGAAGTACACGTCCATGTCTGAAGAGCTGAACCATAGGAGAAATTAACAGAAGAGACTCTTAGAAATAAACTCAAAGGAAGGAGCACTTAGTAGGCTGGCTTTGAACAATAGAGTGGGAGGAAGATGACAGCATTTCTGGGACTGAAATGTCAATGAGTGGAGAGATAATGCTTCCAAAGTGAGTTCAGACTGTGCAGCTTCTTATATGATGTCAAAAGAAAGCTCTGAAGAGGATATAGAGACGAAAGACAAAAAGAAAGGAAGGAAGGAAGAAAGGAAGGAAGGAAGGAAGGAAAATGGCCCAATATAAAAAGTCAAGTTCTTCTATGCTCTTAACAATCAGCCCCCAAGTGTTGGAGCATGACCTAGTGACTTACAATGCTGTATATAAACAATTAGAACCTTGTATTGTACCAAAATCGGCCAATCTCAAGAAAGAAAAATATTATAAAATTTACTACTGTCATGTAAAAAAACAGCTCCTATCTCAAAGGCATAAAAGACATGACCTAATTGGGAGTATTTATAAGTTGCCATGGCCGAGGAACACAGATTTAGGTCACCCCAAATTCCATGATCCAACATCGAGGCAACTTCATGAAGTTTTTATAGTTTTACAGAACAAAGAAAGTTATAAACCAAGGCACATTTAAACTTGTCAAGTCTGGTGGGTACATCAGAGAGGTAATACAGAAAGATTGGGGGAGCTATTATATAGATAGATAGATGTTATTATATAGATAGTTTTTATAAAGATGCTATATGATGGCAATCTTAGCTTTTAGAATTCCAATTTACAATGCTGTTCTCATCCTTGGACAGTTATTGTGAGGTCGGGTCATAGATGCAGCCTGATGTCTGGCACATGGATTGGAACCTCAGTATTATGTTCTCCTACCAAACAACTCCAATTCTAACTAGTTTGCTGCCTGGATAAATACTGTGCAATTCTGAGTCAAAGCATGTTTGTTTGTGTTTGTTTTTGTTTATTCCCCTGGTCCAGATGTCTGCTGGTTAGGTGATACTTGCTCTGATTTTCTTAATAGTGTGTTTCATATGTGGTTTGGGGACATGGAGATATCAACTGTAGCTGTTTGATTTTTGTAAGTGGTCTAAATATTCTAATAAGAAAAATACACTGACTAAAAGCACAGAAAAAAAAATCAGAGAGAGAGTATTTCTCTTGAGGGCATGAGATTTTAGCTGGCTCTGACTGATAAGCCTTTTGTAAAGGGTTGTATTTGAATAGATAAGAGGCAGGCTGCTAACTAAATTGTTTGGTACTGTGAATGAGAATTCCTGGAAAGAAGCTGTGTCTGCAGAGGTTGAGGGACTGTTTAGAAGAGCACTTCTATAGAGATATTGGAATGTTGCAGGCCCACAGTCATATTATTTCACATTAGCCTAGTTCTAGCCTCACCTCCTTGTCCACTTCGGTCTGAACTAACACCTTGTGACTAACAGGTTTAAAAAAAAATCTTTTTTGAATATAATCAATTATCAGAACACTACCTTCCACCAACCCAAGAGCTAAGAATGTCATCCAGAGAGACATCAGAGACACAGAACTGACTTGTGAAATACTGTGCACTGATGGGACTAGCATCCATGATATGACCTCAGTCTCACAGTGGTCTGCTCACACATAAGAATACCAACCATAGCTCAGCAACAGAAGGACTGTGCAGATGTGTGGCCAGCATCTGTGACGTGATCACCCAGGGACATGACAGATGTGTGGGGGCCCAGGAAGGACCTCTAAGACTAGAGCTTAAAATAACCACCAGGCAAATCTGTATCCATCTGTATCTCTACCCATCTCTGACCTCTCCACATTTATTTATTCTTCCATATATTTAATATTGAGTGTTTTTGTGGGCTCCTCCTTCATCTTTTTTCTCTCTCTCTTTTTATTCCCTTTTGATAGGATTTCCAAAACAACACAGATGACTGGTTTGTAGGTTCTCTATGCTTGAGATCTTAAGAGCAGAGTCTTCTGTATACTCTCATTAATTTCTTTACTTTCTTTTTAGTCTACAAGGCCAAACTTTTCTCCCCTGCAAGCCCTACTGTCCCTTTTTTTTATACTTTATACTGTTTAGCCCATGTCTTAAGCACATTACTAGCTAGCTCTTTCATCTTAATTCAACCCATTTTTATTAATCTTTCTACCACGTGGCTCAGCCCATACCTCTACATGTTTCTCCTTCAGGGGTTGGATGGCTACTGACTAACTCCACCCTTTCCTACCTGCCTGCCCTCTGATTCTCCACCCACTTCTATGGTGCTGTGCATAGGCCAAAACAGTTCCTTTATTTTCAGCATACAGAGAACATTTCACCACATTTCCTCTTTTCTGTCTAATCAAAAAGGAAGGTTTCAATTTCCATATAGCAAAATTACAACAGAACAGCTCTCAAGCAGGAATTACAGTCATAATATCCAGTCTATTTTTATTCACAAAAATAAAGAAAATATTCCATTATCTACCTTATCATTGTGAGTCTAAAGTTTCATATCTAATGTACCTTTTAAACTAAAAAGAACTATACTTATAATTATTAAACCTTCAGCCACACCAAAGACCACAGAAGGATATAATATTATCTAAATAAACAGGAAGTGCAAGCAACTTCCAAAGTCTAGAAAATGACAGAGATGACATCTGTCTGCCTGGACAGTCACCCAAAGTTCCTTTGTAATGTTGGGGCATCATCTTCAACCTTTATGGCCCAAAGTCTCTATCATACCTTTCAGTGATGCAGGAAATCTGACACAGTCTATCAGTCGCTTCTTCTTGTGTCCAGAAGGATGCCTGGCAATGTTTTCTGCAAAGCAGGAACCTGAAGGACCATCTCGGCTTGTTCTGACAACGTTCAGAAGTCACTTTCCTATGGAACCTGCATGTCCAGTTTATACAGCATACTATCAAGCAGTCAATACAAGAACAGTTTCTTGTCCAGTGGCTAACTGTTGCCACAAAGTAAATTCCACATGAAGTTTCTTCAATGCCTATCATTTTCCTGAAATACATTGGTGTTGCCAGGAGCAGACCTGTCCAGAAAAGTCTAAGTTCTTAAAATATTTTAAATGCCATATTCTGCATGTCTTTGAAGTGTTTGAAGACTACCTATCTAGTTGAAATATATCTTTGCATACCTACAAAAACCTAACTAACATGACTATAAGTTTGGTTATCATAGATGACTATTAATCTGCATTTCTCAATTACACATTACAATTTTAAATGAGTTACATCATACCTTAACCAAGAGTAGAAAAATATATACAGCATAACAAAATTGACCTTAACCAAAATCCACTTATCTTTTCTAATCATTTCTATATCATATCCTCCTCCCTCCTTTTTTTTTAAGATTGACTATGACCATTAACCATTTATAATAAAAACAAACATTAATAAGTAATATTTTGGGGAAATTGGATGTAGCCTTCTTTCTTTTACTACTTCCTGCTGTCAAAGGACGATGACGATCTCATGAACTTTTGAAGCTGGATCATCTCAACTGGCCATCTTGGAAGCTGATCTTCCCATCAGAGAATTTCAAGGGGCCTTGGCAAATGGAAACACATTTGCCTAGAACCAATCCACAGGTTTTGATCTTCTGTGGAGACAAAAGCAGAAACTCTTTTTCCAAGTAACATATTCTTATAAACAGATTTCAAAGTCAAGATATCTTTAAAGTATATGTATTTGCTTAACTTAGCAGCCTTAGCAATCAATTGTCTCTCTGCAATTAGCTTATTAAAAGTTAAAAAATTAAAAGAAAACACAATAACCATAATTCAGACTCTCTGTTTATCTGCCATCTTTTGTGGCTTTTTTAATCTTTATTTTCTATTTCTCTTTCTTAAAGGGCTTTCTCTACCCGCTTTTTTTTTCCTCTCTCTCTCTGAAGCCTATGTGTATTTTACATACATTGTTCCCTGTTCAGAGGTTTTGAGAGTCTAAATCTGTTTTATTGAGAATTCTTAATCATTTTCCAACCCAAAGAGCTTTTAAAATGTCGGTATCACTTTAATTGCTGACTCCACCCCTTTTGGCAGCATTTCAATATGGCAGAGGAGCCTGCGCATCTCTGCTACTGCCACTGCCGGCAACCGGAGTGGACTCAGGAAATGCTGCTACCAGAAAAACCTTATTAAACTGTTTCCTTCCTGTTCAGTATAAGCAGAAATCTTAAATCAATCACACTTGTGCCAAGCCTTCTATGAAACCTATGAGTTTAAGCTGTGTGCCACAGATGCGCCATTTTTAAATTCTTGCCTGAACACCACCCTGTCTCTGTACCATAAATCAATTCAGATACACAATTCAAAAAACTGCTTTTGGCTCTGTTTCAGTGATCTAGAGTACTCTTTAGGTTTTTAAACTTTCTCAGGCTTTATGCAGGTGTTCGACCCACATGGACGCCATCTGTTGTAGTAAGTTCTTCCTGGGTCCATTTGGGCCCAGAGGTTTGTGACCTGGTCTGCGTGGCTTTTGTCCCCCAAAGAAATGAATCAGACACTTATATACTTTATACTGTTTGACCCATGTCTTAAGCACATTACTACCTAGCTCTTTCATCTTAATTCAACCCATTTCTATTAATCTTCCTGCCACGTGGCTCAGCCCGTACTCTACATGTTCCTCCTTCAGGAGTTGAATGGCTACTCTCAGTACCTTTTCTCAGAGCAGCATTTCAACTTCTTTCCTCTGCATCTCACGGAAGCTCCGGTGTCATCTGTCTCTGGTGTCTCTGTGGCATCTGTGTCTGTTTTTTCTGTACTCAGAGTTTTCTTAGCCTGGTAGCCCTGCCCACACTTCCTGTCTGCCTTCTGGCTAATCAGCTTTTTATTAAATTAGTAGGCAAGACAAATATTTACAACATACCATAATCCCACTACATCTCTCTAACAAGGTATCTCTTTCATTGTTCTCCCTCTCTGTCCCTTCCTCCACTCAACCATCTCATTTCCTCATGTTCTCTTCCCACCTTCCATTACCTCTACAGCCCTATGTTACCAATTTACTCAGGAGATCTTCTCTGTTTCTCCTTCTTGGGGCTGTCTATAGATGTCTCTCTTAAATTCCTCCTTGTTACTTAGATACTCAGGGGTTGTGGATTGTAGCCTGGTTATCCTTTGATTTGCTTCTGAAATCCACTTATGAGTGAGTGCATACCATGTTTGTCTTTCTGGGTCTGAGTTACCTCAATTAGGATGATTTATTTTCTAGATCTATCCATTTGCCTGCAAATTTCAGGATGTCAGTTTTTTACCTGCTGTGTAGTACTTCATTGTGTGAATACATCACATTTTTTTTAATCCATTCTTCAGTTGAGGTGCCCCTATAGGTGTAATAGGTTCTGACTATTACAAATAATGATGTTATAAACATGGTTGAGCAAATGTCCTGGGGATAAGAACGAGCATTCTTTGGCTATATGCCCAAGAGTGGTAAAAAACCCAGGGAGTTTTGAACTAATGTATTTCAAGGTTGGAATGACAACCTCTATTTCTATATCTAACAAAACTATCTGCTATATTTGTAGGACAAATAAAAGCTTTCCATGACAAATCAAACTAAAGAAATTTATGATTACTAAATCAGCTCTATGGAATCCACTTGAATAATTCTTTTAGAATAAAGAGAAAGATGCACATTTTTATGAGATGAACAGATTTCAGAATATATTACCATGACATTGCTCTGGTTTTTCTGAGAATATGGCTCATGAATAATCTGAGTCCGTAGATGTACTAACTCATCAAGGTTGTTTTTAAAGTAACCTACACATTATTATAAATAATATATACCATGGGTAGGAACACAACTGAATACTCAAAGAATCATTTCTCTGTGAGGAAATGAGGTTTTATTAGTTAAAAGAAGCTACCTGACTTTGCCTCGTAGGCTCCTTGATCTTGTCTCCATATGAAAATGAAGCTATATAATCTGAACTTACTTGGAATGTGTATTCTCAATTGTCTGAGGTTCATCTTCTGATATGATATCATCTTCCCTCCACTCCAATGAACTACAGGGAAGAATGTACCACATTGGAAGAGTAATCAAGAAACTCAAATACTACAAAAATAAACCAGAATCAATATAAATCTTTTGTATATTGATTATTTAAAGGCCCTAGTAGAAAGATAACTAGCAGATTGGATTTTTTACCCAATCTTTGCTATTTACATACCACCCATGCCTCCTATCATGTGTGACAGTGGAATATGAAGACAAAGACGAAGTCACTTACAACTTCTACCCACCAGTCTACTAAGCCTGCTTGTTTAACCTGCCTTTAACAGAACAATGTAATGATCAACCTTACTTGCCTTCAATTTTTCATGTAATCAACTTCTACATCCCAAGCTAATGCATAGCTTCTATCTTAGGATATGTGCTCTTCAATGCTCCTGACCAAGATAATTCATGTATCTTATTTGATGAAAACAGCAAGGATAGAAGTTCAAAAGCAACCCCTTAAAATCTACTGTGATGGATATTGGATGATATACAATGGTGTTTGTTATCTGGATCAATTGGATCAGTTGATTCCAGTGACTTACTCCTTTGTTAAAAAAAAAAAAAAAAAAAAACAACTTTGTTAAAGATTTCTGTAAAGGATCCCATTCCTTCCCCCATGTGATGCTTTCTGTGCATCTTAATAGGTAGAAGCCCTTTTAGTGAGGAAGACAGAAGCCAGAGGGAGCATAAAGCAGGTAACTTAAGTCTGAACTCATTCTTGGTTAAATGACAAGAAGTGCTTTTTATCTCTTTCCTTAATGCAACACTGATGAATTACTGGTGACTCAGAGTTGATCCACACAACTGTGCTGATTTGTGTCTGCTTGGAGTCTGAGCCTAGAGTTCCAACTTCAGGTAGAAATACTCAGATCTAGCTTTTTCATCTCTTCTTCCCCATTTTCAGCCACCCAAGTAATCACTTGCCCAATGAACAAGGACCACATAGAGCTAACCCCAAACCCTACTCAAGAGAATCCCAGAGTCAGAGCCATTTACCCATGCGATAGGGGAATGTCTTTCTGTATGTTGTGAATATCATTTTTTAAATAAAGTAACTGTGTTGGCCAATGTCAGGCATTGTACAAGTAGGCAGAGAAATCAAGATATAGGTAGGAAAAGGAGGGCAGAGTCAGACAGAGACATGATCCAGCCACCCAGGAAAAAACATGTAATGAAATAGGTAAGCCACGGGCCATGTGGCAGGACAGATTAATCAAAATTGGTTGAATTAAGATGAAAGAGCTAGCTAGTAATATGCCTGAGACATAGGCTAAAAAGTATGAAATTAATATAAGTGTCTGTGATTTTCTTTGGGACTTTGAGATTGTTGGTCCAGATAAGCAATGGCAGGTAGGTCTGAACTGTGGAACTAGGCTAGCCATAAATCTAATGTTATATCCATGGGAATTATACATCTGACATAAGATTAATAGTATCTATTATCTATAAAGAACTAAAAAATTATACATCAAACAAAACAACATAACTTAAAATGGGGTATAGAACTTAACAAAGAGTTCTCAAAAAATGGAACACAAATGGCTAAAAAACTCTTAAAACTGTTCAATGTCCTTAACAATCCAAGAAATCCAAATTGAAACTAATTTGTGTTTTCATCTTTCTCCAGTCAGAATGGCCAAGATCAATGACACAAATGATATTTCATGCTGATTAGGATGCAGGGAATAGGACTATTTCTTCACTGCTAGTGAGAGACAAACTGTACGGCTCCTGCTGAAATCACTGGGGAGTTTCCTCAAAAGACTGGAAATAAATTTACCTCAATATCCAGCTCTCACACTCTTAGACACAGACACAAAAGCTCTACATCTTACTTCAGAGATACTAACACATTCATGTTCATTGTTGCTTTCTTCATAATAGCCAGAATTTGGAAATAGGTTGGATGGCCATCAACAGAAGAATGAATAATGAAAATGTGATACATTTACAAAATGGAATATCATTCAGCTGTGAAAACAAATGAAATTTGTGGGTAAATGATGAAGTTGGAAACAATTATGCTAAGTAAGGTAACCAAGACTCAGGGGTGATGTGGGATGCTATTCTGTATGCTGTGAATATACTTTATTACCATTGGTTAATAAGAAGTTGCTTTGGCCTATGTATGGCAAGACTGCTTAGAAGCAGGCAGGAAATCAAAGCAGAGATAAAGACAAAGGAAGGCAGAGTCAGAGAGAGATGCAAGAAGATACAGAGGAAGGGAAATGAGAATGCTGCTTTGAGAAAAGGTACCATGCCATGTGGCTAAGCATAAATAAGAAATAATGGGTTAACTTAAAGTATAAGAGTTAGATAGCAATATGCCTAAGCCACAGGCCAAACAGTTTGAAATTAATATAAACCTTTGTGTGATTATTTGGGACTAAGCAGCTGTGGAACTTCAGGTCCAGACCTTGGGGCTAGGACAAATCAGAAACTTCTGACTACACAAAGGGACAAATAATGCATTTTTTCTTTATTCATTGATGTTAGCTTTTAAGATTTAGATTTGTGAGTTTCATTTATAATATCCACAGAGATTAGATATCTAACAAGGAACCAAAGGAAGGAAGCTCTTCCAGGAAGAAGAAATTGGATACATTGCTATAAACCAACACAGGGAAATTAGAACAGGAGGATTCAGTGGGAGGTAAGTGGAACAGCAGGGAACATACAGGGAATGATAACTAACACTAAGGACACTTTGAAAGTTATATGAAAACCTGGTGCTGTAGAAGTTTCCTGAAAAGGATATATATATATACATATGTATATACTTACATTTATTTATATGATTTGTATGTAGTCAAATACGTAAACTATGTATATACATTATATTTATATATATTTGTGTATATATGTATGTATGTATGCATGCATGCATGCATGCATATATTTTAGTTGGAGTTACTGTATAATGGGAGAGACATTGCCCTAACTAGACATCATATACTACCAAATAAAACTTCTAGAACTAAGAATGTAATGTATATTATATCTTGTTGAGTAATTACCTAAAGGAGTCCCATAGCACACTATCCCCCAAATATCACAGGCTAGTACTCATGCTGTTGTTTAACTTTTACAACCTGCTGGTAAGACCCAGTTGCTGAATAGACTGTAGAATACTAGAGACATGAAACATGGAAAATTTGATGCTCAACTAGAAACATCACTCCCACTAACTAGCAGTCATAGTGATGTAAGGTGCTATTCACACTACCAGAAGAGAATAAAAATGATCAGTCTCACCAAGCTATGAACCATTGGAGACACAATAAAGACCTCCCTGAAAGTTAAGCCAATTGTGCGATAATGACATAGACTTTATGAGGTTAATCAACCATTATTTTGATTGGCTTTAAGATTGGTCTGTAAGATAGAACCCATACCTGATACTATTAGTGAAGTCAAAACATTAAAGTAGCTAGGCAATGGGCCCAAGGGGGAAACATACTATTATTCTGTTAAATCAACAGAACAACACTTAATGACATATCACTATGACCATAAACCACTGGTGCATTGCTCAACCATTATCAGAGAAGCTTCTTCTTCTTGTATTATATAGTAATTAACATAAAGGCACATACCTAGACAATGTGAAAAATGAATTGAGTTTTTATGAGATTTTGGTTTACTTGTTTTTACTCTGAGTTCTTTGTTCTGGATGTTAATCTTCTGTCAGAAGTATAGCTGGTAAAAGATTTTCTCCCAGTTATCATTTCTTATCTATGTAGAAGCATTTTATGAGATCTCACTTGTGGATTGCAGGTCTTAATTCCTCAGAAAATGGTATTCTACTCTAAAGGTCTTTTTCTACATCTATATTATGTTAAGATATCACCTATAGTATTCATTGTTCCTGGTCCCACAGAGATTCTGTTGGTCTTTTTGGGTAAAGAAACATTTTCTACATATAAACTATGCAGCCAGGATAGCCAGACACTGCCCATAGACTACCTTTAATAGCAAACACATTCAGACCTCCTCAATAATGTTTTTATGCTTCTAGTTCAATTGGGAATTCAATGTGTTATACTATGTTGCATGGAGGGTCATGATAGGAATTCCTATGGAAGTATATTGTAAGGTTAGAGAGATAACTCTGTGATCAGACTGTAAGCACAAAGACTTGAGTTCAGAGTACTCATGTCAGAGCTGAGAGCAGAATAAAGACCCGAGGACCCTGGTAGCTTAGTAGCCAATCAGTGATCTCCAGCTTCAGTGAAAACACCTAGTCACAAAAATTTAAGGTGAAGAATTGTAGAGGAAACTTCACCTCTGGCTTCCACACACAAGTGTGCACATAACAGAAAACAAGTACACACAGACACAGCAAATACACACACACACATACAGCACTCACATACACACAGACACACACACAGCAAATACATACACACATACAGCAATCACATACACAGCAAACACATACAAACACACACCCAGAGGAAAGACATAAAACCACAGCAAACATGCATAACATACACACATGCAACAAACACATACAAGATATATGCACAGCAAACTCACACATCCACATATACAGCCCATGTACACACTTCTGACTTACAGCAAATGCATACAAGAATGTTACAGTGGTACTTTATGCTGATGAATTGAAAAGTGTTTTGCTTACAGTTGATTAGAAATAAGTCTTCTAAATAAAGATTACATAGAAAGGTGAGAGCTGAAAAAGATAAAGAATGTAGGAACACCTTTAACAGAAAGAACAACCTGTGTGAATACAGGTATGAGTCTGGGGTTTCTGTCTACTGCTTTGTCTATAGGACAGTGGTATGAGAATGGGGGAGGGGGAGAGACAGAAGGAGAGAGAGAAAGACCCAGTGAACTATGAAGAAAAATACCAAAGGTGTTTGGAAAATCGTATTATCCTTCCAGTACATTTCTGATTGTCTTTCCTGTTTTGTTTTGTTTTGTTTTTCTTAACTGGTTATTTTTGATTAAAAATAAGAATTACACCAAATCTGCATTTGTGCCCAAATTTGGTAGACTTTTTATTGAAATAATTGAATATATTATTTAATATCCTATTTGGAGTTTTTGCTGAATACTAAGATGAGAAAAACTAGAAAACAAGTTGACTATAAATCATAAAACGAGTTATGTGCTCACGACACTATCCTGAAACACTGACACAGGGGTCTGGAGCACTTAGTTCCACTGTGAACCTAAGCCAAGGTTCTACTGTGGGTTAATGACTTGGGCACTAGCTTATGGCAGGCATATCAACAGGGGCAGGAACCTGAGGGCTAACTGTTGTTAGAAGGGTTTTCAGACCGTTTGGGTCCGGGAGTTTAACGTCCTGAACAGCGTGCAAATTAAAAATGGCAAGAGTCTTGTTACTTTCAAAGCCCATCTCCAGTAACACACTTCCTCCAATAAAGCCATTCCTCCTAATCTTTCCCAAACAGTGCTACCAACTGGGGACCAAGTATTCAAATGCCCCAAGCTATTCAAACCACTACAGCCATTCCTAAGGGTAACAATGTCAGCAGATATAGCATTTTTAAGAGTGACTGGGAAAACTCACACAACCAGCAAGCACACATGTTGCTTTCATTTTACATAATGAGGAAAAATAAGTAAAAGAAATAGGTATCTTTAACAGCAGTGTCTTCTGAAGGAAAGAACAAACCACACCCTCAATACAAATAGAATTTCTAAATTGGGCAGTCCTCCAACAGTCTTCTTTGTCTCCTTCTGCACAGTCGATAACTGTGAGTTGCTTGGGCAGCAGCCAGCTGCTTCAGCCACATACTAGCCTGTCTGTCTTACCTGCCTGAGCTGCATTTTAGCATCTGGACAGCTTCATCAATACTATACCAATGCCTTGCCCACTTCTCTCTCCAACCTGTCAGTAAGGCCAGGTGGCAGCATTTTTGCACATCCATCCATGCAATTTCACTGTCCCCAAATTTAGGACACACTGTCTTAACACATGAGATCCCCTGCAGCTACCAGACTCTGTAATATTCACCTGTCTATTCCCAGGCCACAGGTTAGGACCGTTCTCTCCATATGAAACCACAAGTCTACTCATTTTTATTGTTTCCTTAGTCTGTGTTATAGACTGGGAGATATTAGCTATTTAGTTTCTAAATACCAACCGGTGCATTTTTATACCTAGATTTATGGATTCAGTCACAGTTGCTATACCTCCATAAGATTCTAATTTTTCTTGTTGCGATTGTTTCTGCCTCGTTGGAAACACTGGCAGGAGCTCTCTGCAATGTCGCAATTATTTCACTTAAATAAATTTGACTTGTAAACAGTACACCCCAACATTCAAAGATAATTACAACCATAAAGGTAATGTTCATAGAAGAGCTGATTCATGTTGAAGCTTAAATGCTTACTTTCCCCATCTCTTCAATTGTAATTGCTTAAAGAGAGGACAAGAGATGGCTGTCTTGGCAGGAGAGGAAGCATTTGGATTCTGCCCCTTCTTTGAGTTACAAAACTATGGATAAACCTGACCCAAAGAATTAAACTTCTGCCTAGAATCACTCTGGGAAGCGGGGAAAGGGCACAGGGCCTGGTGCAGCAAAGAAGGAATTTGCCTCAGAGGAGACCTCACATAGCACCCTGGCTTACCTCAGTTCACACAGTCTTCTCCTGGCCTTAGTCTCATCTTTTCTGTTAAATCACAACACTGCCACAGACCAATCAGAGAGAAACTCATTTTTCTCTTTCCTGGCTTGGTCAAATTGTAAATCTAGTTTTCTTATTCCCTTCAGTTTCCTTTTCTTTTAAGATACAAGGAAACTCTAAAGCTGCTTCTACATCTAAGTGCCAAGTTACAGTGAGTGGGAGAAGACAGTTTGCCCGCACTGAGAGCAGCCTGGACTGCTGGATGGTGGGACTTACTGTTGGCCCAGGGTTCTGTGTCTGAGCAAGACAGATGCTCTGTGTGTACAGATGGGAATTTTGGGTTTATAAGACAATTTTAATTAATGATTTCATTCAACCATAAAATAAGAGTATTTTCTGTGTAATGCAAAACATGCTTGGAGCCTATGAATTATAATATGCTAATACTTATTTCTCTTTAATGAAAATCCTATTCCTGTGCAAGAATGGGTTTTGGAAAACAAATATGTTGTTAGTGGCAACATGTTGGCAAGCACATGGGACAGCTTGGAGACACCGGCCATTATCAGGAGGAACAGAGAAAGTTGGTGTGTGCTTACAATTAAGTTAAATCCAGATGGAGCTTCGCCTCTACTGTTGTTTTGGTTTAAATTACCACTGTCTATCCAAGATTGTAATTCAATAACTTACAAATTGTATCAGTATTTGCATCTCAGTTTTATTTATTTGAGAATCTGAAACTGAAATAACATCAAAGTAGTATTATTTTTCAACTGATTCATATAAAAAGGATAAAAGCTTTGATTCAACTTATGAGCCCCACAGTGTTAAGATCGTAGACTACTGGCCTACTTATTATACTTAAAAGGTAAGCAAATTGAACCAAATCACAGCTAATTTGCCTTATTAAATCTTTTGGCCCAGTAGTGAAGGATGTTAAGAAAATTGTATTTGCTAACTTTTTAATCTGTATCTTAAACTTTAGTGGCTATGACTCATACATGTTCATGGTCTTTACTAATTAAAATATGCACAAGCTATACAGTCTAGATAAATGCATTATGTAAAGTGAAATGCTAGAGCCCAAGGTATTTCTTATTCTATTCTGGTCTAATTTTTAAATATTTGATTCACCAAATTAGTTTCAATACTCAGTATTTGGTTGCTACTTTCAATTGGAAAAAAAAAAAACCCAATATTTTAAGCTTCATTTTATGACACAACAGGAAGAGCTTATGACTTAGAAACAATTGCTTTTGTAGCACTGTGGCTGCACAGTTAAAAGATGAGCCATTGGTTCCTTGGCTCAAATGTAAAGGGCCCTTAGGGACCACATATTAGTACTGGTAAAACTGGTTTAAAGTTTAAAAATTTCTATTATTTCAGCAATATTACTTTGTACTAGCCTTAGAATAAATTCATGTAAATTTTAATACTAAGAACATTCTCTCTCTCTCTCTCTCTCTCTCTCTCTCTCTCTCTCTCTCTCTCTCTCTCTCTCTCATGTTTTGCTTGACAGAGTCAGGATGCTCTACTTTCTCCCTTCACCTTTTGGTCTTGAGAAAAGATGGGTCCATTTTGTGCACCTGTGTAAGCTTTATTCTCCAGATATTATGGAGCCCAGAAATAGGCAATTTTGTGCTTCTCATCTGTAATTTTCTTGCTTAAACTGAAGCTGCCCAGGTTTCTCAAGATGGTCTTCTCGTGAAGAATGAAACCAGTGATTGCTCTGGGGTACCACAGGAGGAACAGCTTAGCACCAAGCTCAGTACAAAGTCCGAGGTCCCTGCATTATGACATTGGTTTGTTAAGTCCATCTGCTCTCTCTGTGGTGACTGCTGGCCTTTTACTCTCCCTGTGTCTTTTCTCTCATCTTTGTTAAGTAGGTAACTGTGGACCTCTCCTATCAACATGAGTCTAGAATCTTTCATCTGTTCTGCTTTGTATTTGCCTAGATGCCATGTCAATGTGCGAATTGTATCGTGGCTTTTCCAGGGGATTCTTGGAAGTCACATCATTCATGTCTTTTTTCCTGCTTGGTTCAAAGGTTTCTAAGCCCACAATGTTAAAGGAAGTTCAAAGGATTATGAAGCATGACGTCAGATAAAATCTATTGTTTTTCTCTGTTCATACACCCTGATTTTGACTAGTTTGTCTTTTGTTGATGAACACATCCCTCTACATGGACACAGACATGGGGGAGATTAGGCTACACCAAAGATGCCTTTATCATCTCTTATTCTTATATTATTCTTTTCACTGAGTGGTCTTCAGGTGGTAGGTTGGCATTGCCTTCACAAATGTCTCCTGTGACTTAACCTCTTATCCTACACTCCCTCAAGTTGTTGAGACTCTTGAATTCCTCTTCCAGTTATGTTTCTTTATTTGGAAAGCCAAGGACACTGATGACTAATCCAGCCAGTGTCACAAAAACTCAGGGTGTTTCTTTGTCAGCTTGAGGAATGAGATAGAAGTGTCACCTTGGATTTGAGCTGGATTTTCAGATTGATGTGTTTATTCTAATCATCATGAGTTAGGATTAGACCTGCCACATTTACCAGCCACTCATTTAATATTGATCCTTTCCATTTAGACTTTCAGTAGCTAAAGATGTTAAGATGATTTATCACATCTTAAAAGTGTTCATTCTCAATAATTAAATTGAATATATTTTTAACACACTTAATACTTAATAAGACAGTGATAGCAAAAAACCCAGTGAAGCATTGTATATTTTAAATCTTAATATGCAGCTATGGTTGTCTCTCTTCTTCACTGGCACAATGTTTTATAATCCCTGTATTTGTATTCTCTTCAGTCTTCAGCACTTTTCTTCCTTCTGAGTACCCAGCCACATGTAGAGTTAGTCTTTACAATTCAGATCACTGATACACCTCAGAATTTCCTGGAAATACACTCAAACATATAGAAATATCCTTTACTCATTGTCTACATGTCATTCAGTTTCTTAAAATTAACAGTCAGGATTAATCATCTCCATGATCATTTAATATTTAATAAATAAGTATGTAAATTGAAACATGAAATATCTTATTTTTTTCTCTGAAAACCATTTCTAAATATCAGAATACTATTTTGATAAAGAATTTAATATGAGTGAGCCATTACCTGTGGAAGTAAAGAAAACCATACATGAGATATTAAAATTATCTATATCCTTTGACACTGAAATCTAATGTTTAGCAATTATACATTAATTAATAATTACAGAAATGTCCAAAAATGTCTACTGCTGTTTTATTTTTTTCAATAATATTGTGTATTAAAATAAAAAATGTTATGCCTGTCCCAAGTGAATTAAGTGATTAGATAAGTCATTGTACATACTTTAAAAAAAAAAGATGTCATTATATACAAGAGCTCAAGGCTAGAACATAGCTTAATGGCACATCTGCATTGATGGCCTCTGGCAAGGGTGTGGGTGAGGAAAGACTTGTTTTCTTTAAGGGTCTGGCCACAGGGAGTTTAATTATGCTCCAGTAAGTAAATGAGCAGCATGAATGGGCATTTTTGTAAATGTGGAGATCGTAAGAGTGGGTATGAATCTGAGAGGACTGATAACTGAGGTTGATGGGGTGCATGATGTAAAATCACACACACACACATACATACATATATATATATATATATATATACACAAAACAAAACAAAAAATAAAATAAAATCTAATGAAACACAATGTTAAGAATACAAATGAATACAAAGACTGTAAAGAACATAAAAGAACTTTTGAAAGTACAACGTCGGACGCCACTGCTAAGTGCCAGCACCATTGGCCACCCGCCTGGCTCGTGCTGTGCTGGGTGGTTCTGCGTGGGTGGGCTTGGCGCGTCGCAGTAGACAGCTGTCCCGGACACAGAATCCATCGAGTGTGGCTACGCTGTTTGTCGAGTTCTGGAGACTTTCTGGAGACCAGCGTGCTTGTCACCGTAGCTCTGAACTGGCTAAGGCGGCAGGGTCGCAGGTTCGAGACCAGTCTTTACCGTAGCAGTTTTCAGATAGCTTGGGTTGGATTACATAGAGACATCGGGTTTTAAAGTCTTCAGACTTGAAGCCGCGTCATGGGACGACAGTTTGTATTTACTAACCGTGGACGCGAGTCATCTTCCCAGCTCCGCAGTGGCCATTATTAAGACAGTGACAGTGCCCAGTGTTTAGAGCTGGAAGTAGGTTTTCCGAAGAAAGAAGGGCGGCTGAAATTGATCACATGTTCACTGAATAAAAGAACAAAGGTAACTATTTAGAGATATTGTAGGAGAGACCTCAGAGACTCCAGGACGGCGGGGAGCTTCGGTCCCCACTCAGGATCGCTGGCTTTCAGGAGCGTCGGGTTTCCAGGGATCCTGGAATGGGTTGGGAGCGGTTATTCACTGGGGCTGAAGCAAACTAATCAGAATTTAAAGGGAAACATTTTTTTATCTAAGAAGCAATGAAAGATTAGTAATAAAATGAATCTTAAAAAACCAGCTTCTAAAGAACTGCTGCAAATCACACATACTTCTCAAAAGGGTGTATTTTTTTGTTCCTTACCTTCACTTTGGAGAACTGTAAAACCAGGAAGACAAATAACTGCCTCAGAACAGTGGCTGTTAGTGATTCAAACATTTCCACCAAAATAATGGTATACGAACAAGGGCGTGTGTGTGTGTGTGTGTGTGTGTGTGTGTGTGTGTGTGTGTGTGTGTGTGTCTGTGTAGAAAGTAGAAAGGAGATCACCTGAGGGGAGAAAGATTGTAAGAGGGGAAGCAGATAGACAACAGAGTTAATGGAATACCAGGGACTGAATGCAAGTGGCGCAAAACAAAAAGACTGACTGTTTAGTTGAGACAGGAACCAGGGTACTTTGCGAGGGGTGGGGTAGAAGGTGGCAGAAGCCGGAAAGAGGGAATCAAATTAGAACTAGGTAAACTGTCGGTGGATCTCTCTGAGTTCTAGGCCAGCCTGGTCTACAGAGTGAATTCCAGGATAGCCAAGTCTACACAGAGAAACCTTGTTTGGAAAAACAAACAAAAAAGACCACAGTATAACTGTAATAAGTATGAAAGTGTCATTATGAACCCATCATTTTATGCTAACTTAAAAATTAATTTAAAAAAATCAATGCAATTGACATCACTAAATATTAGTCCTTTTAACATATTGTAAGAAATATGTGGTTAAATAGAACAAAAGGAACGTAATTGATTTATGCAAATTATATGAAATTTCCAAATCCTTCAAAGGAGACCAGAAATCACCTCTAAAATTGTGAAAATGGTTCCTTTCAGTTTTCCAGCCAAGTACCTAAAGCTTCCATTGAGTATTTTACTGTTTTTGAGAATTTCTTTGCTTCATGTTTTATTTTGGTTTTTCGAGACAGGGTTTCTCTGTCTAGCCCGGGCTGTACTAGGACTTTTAGATCCACCTGCCTCTGCCTCCTGGGTGCCAGGATCAAATGTGAGCCACCACTGCCGGCTCTGGCTCTCCTCATTTTTTATGTTTGGGTAAAGTTTTGCTCTGTAACATAGGCTGACTTTAAACTTGAGATTCCCCTGCCTCAGTCTCTCCTGCTCAGGAGTTACTGGTGTACAACACTATGTTCATAAGTGTTTAGAAAGGATCCTTAAAGCTTTATATTAAAATGAGACAGTGTTATGCTAACTGCACACAAGTGAAATTTAATGTTATATATAATTCTGTTTTATCAGTAAAAGTCTTCGTATATTAAAGAAAACATTGAAACAGCAAAGAAAATAAAATTTACCCACAAAGTTTGCAAGTTACTGGTATCTGAAAAATCACAGACTCTCATATCACTTGGATTATTTCCTTACCTGGACTGCATTATAGTATGTCATAATTGTTTTTGACTTTCTATATTTTATAAAGAACAAGGAGTAGGAAAATGATTGTCATGAAATTAGTGCTTTTTCAGATTATAATCAATTTGTAAGAGATGAGCAGAAAGAATCCTTTTAGTTATTTGTATTCAGAGAGCTATGACTTTTTGAAAGAGAGAGAAAACAGCTACCTGATAAAGTTCATTAATTACATTCCCCATAAAATTCCATGGAGGTCAATGACAGTATTATTTTATACAATGAATGAAAACAAATGTAGCCATAAACATTTTGAAGAAGTTATTACCTGTGTAATGAATGGGTGCTGTGGTGTCTGTGACATTCAGCAGCATCCTACCTTCCTGAAGAAAACAAGTTATTTTAAATGTCTCTCTAGTAAGGACTTCTTCTGTATCCCTGTATTTCTAAAAATAAGACTGAACTGTTTTGTGACTCATCCAGTACAATCCCAAACCAATGCTGCAAACAAGATTGAGCAAATCTGGAAGGCAAGACCAAGTGCCAACTTATCTTTCATTCTGTAAGTAAACTAACAAATGCTTTAACAATAAAGATATTAACATTTAAAAATAAAAAAAGAAAGTACAACGTAATTATTTATTGGATAGAACACAGGGCACATGTAGTTGTATATCATTAGTGGTTATTAATTATGGAAGGATACCAGATACCTTCTATAGTTTCTAAGCTTGCTGCATTTCCTGCACTGCACATCTGTCACTTAATGGCTTTAGTTAACAACTGCTGTGCATTTATTCTTTTGCCCTTCCCTTGTTTCATCAAAACAATCTCTTTTTCATGTGAATGTCTGTTCTGCCCATTCTTGTGGCACTGACTAAGTATAATGCAAATATACAAAAATATCACATTTGCTGCTCATCACCTGATGCATGTATGCACAAGTTTATTTGTGACAGGGCAAAGGTTCCTCCATGTTATCTCAGCTGGAGCCCAGAGTATTGAATAAAATCAGCCTAGTAATTAGCTAGTAATTGGCTCCTTGGTGTATATCTAGAGGAAAAGTGGGCATGAGAAAGAGATGCTTGCATTTTAGTGTGCATAACTTATAATAGCTAAGTTAACACACTATTGAGACAATCAATTCATTTGTATACTAAGGAATTACAGTTAATTAAACATCACCGTCCAATGCAATCAATCCACATTCACAGTTAGGAAATAAACACATAAGCTTGATAAAATAAAAAAATCTTTTACTCATAATTCTTTTCAGCGAGGGCAATAATTAAAAAGAAACTAAAACTAGCTTTGATATTGCCTAGGGAAAATAAGCAACAGATTTATTTTGATTTTTTGATACTATCTTTATTTACACTGATATCTTTAAGAATTTTGTATTTTTCAGGAATCATTGTTTCAGAATTTCATTAGGAGAATCTGTGGTGGTTATACAGGCTGCTTGTCTGAGATGGACAGAATCATTTACTAAATTACCTCATTGAAGGTCATGTCCTTGAAGATTTACCTTATTGGCATTGTATTGTTAGGAGTTTCTCAGGATTATTGAGGCGGGTTTCACTCCTCAGTAACATAAAGGGCTTCACAGGGTTTAGACATTTGAGAAGTGTTTGAGTTTTGGTACCACACCATAATAAAGTGTGAAACAGATCACTATAAACACAGGGAAAGACTTAATCTGTTGACTTTCGAGACAACATGTTCAGATCTGGTCTGCTAAACCTGGGATGTGGGGACCTGAAAGAATGTGGGCAACTGCAGTTTAATGCTGTAGACAACTCTGCTTCAGTGTATCAGTGAACTTTATACATAAATGAAACAAAGAAAGCAATGATCCTAGGCAGGTTGTTAGAGTTCAGAAAAACATGTAAATAAACATCAGTAACTACACATGAAATGCTAACAGAGCAGCCATTTCCCAGAACTTTTTCAGGACAGACCACATTGCCTGGCATGTACTATAGATTATAAGTGGGAAAACATGAGAGCAAGGTAGAAGGCCATATCCAGAGTCAGAGTATGCTGACCAGATTGGGTTCTATAGCTATGTTCTGACATTCAACAAGAATAAACATGGCTTATAAGCCAAATGTAAATGTTTAATGCAGGAGGCACAAAAATCACAGCCAAGAATAATCCAGGGGACAAACAGCACCTGCAGTAAAAGGAAGGCCTCTGCTCTTTTCCTGAATCCTCTCTCACAGTTCCTGGGTACATTGTTCATCATGCATTGTTCTTTAACAATATTCGGACACTAAACATAGCTTGTTTCTCAGAAGTGCTAACAACTACTTAAAGGAAAATGAAATCTTTGGTTTCTAATAATAATTTTCTTCTATTCTTAATCTTAAGAAAACTTTAATATAAATGTAAAGATTTTAAAATGGCACAGAAAAACTGATTTCTGTCTTTCTTTTAAAACTTCAAGAAAAGAATCAGGCTGAAAGGTAGGCTTGCTAAAAGGTAAGACATGTCTAAGGCAAACATTTCCCATAGTATTTCAGGCAAATTCAGGTAGCCTCCTGAATCCACACCAAGGAGTATTCCCCAGTCAGCTTGCTGCTGCAGCCATGCTGGGCATATTGTAGGTACTGCTCATCTGCATTTGATTTTTTTCAGTTGCCTCCTTTTGAGCACTTGGCACCAGCTGGTTCCTTCTTTATTCTGAATTGTTTTTCTTCTTAATTAGAATTTTGTACATCTGCTTATCTAGATTAAGTTTAAAGTTTTTGCACAGCATACACAACACTTGACTATTTGCAATCACAATCCTGAGTTCATGCAATGGAATCTCCATCCAGGTCTGAATCATAGCCCTAGACTGCAGTGGAGAGGAAGATTTATTTATTCATCTTCTCATACTGTTGTCTTGGATACTTCCTGAAACAATATTCACATTTCCTAATTAGTTAATAATTATGTATCTTTTAATTAACATCAGTGCATAGATATTTAAAGTAACACACACATAAATATCAAGACATATGTAAAGTTAGATATTTATAAAAAATAAAAATCCTGGACAAAGCTTTCTAACCTTTGGAAGTGCCATAAGAAAATGTTCAGATTGGCTCCAAGCTGTTGTATACTTCCCTGGCTTCCGGTGTCTCATTGTAAATCAGTATGAGAAAAAAAAATATAATTCCCTGATAAAATGGAATTCTGACATTCTTATCAAGCTCAGATGATCTAAAATAAGAAGCTTATTAAAATTATCATTTTACATTTTATAGTTTATTTAATGACTAATTCTGGCTATAAAACTAATTTATGGTTATTACAAGCAAAGTGTAGTAATTCTAAAGGTTTCTGGATTGGTAACTAGCATTTGTTTGTTTCCACATGTTATAAACCTCACCAGGATTTTTGGAGGATTAAAAATATTCCCAGCATTTATGTGTATACAGGAAAGCATAGCAAGGATACTTTTTTTTTTTTTTTTTAAAAATGAAATTGTTTTCCTAAACTTCCATAAACAAGGATATTACTGCTTCTCTTGCAATATAATACTATTGCATCCAAGTTCCATAAACAAGGATATTACTGCTTCTCTTGCAATATAATACTATTGCATCCAAGGCTCCTGGGTTTATTCTGAATGCATCTAATTAATCTCTTTTCAGTACTCTATCCATAATTGTTATAGGCTAATTATGTGTACTGTTTGGAGGCTATAGAGATGGTGCAAAGTGACCTTGGGTAGTCTAATGCAAAGCTCATAACAGGCTCATTCCCTGACATGATAACTTTGACCATCTTAAAACAGGTCCAGTGTCTTTTCCTTTATAACCCTTCCTTCATTAAACTAGAGTACATGTATGAATCAGGCTGCCCATACACTCATCAGAAAATGTTGTCTCTGAGTACTGGGGAAATTAGCATGGCTATATTTTTAGAGAAACTGATCAGATCTTTTGGCATTCTCCAGTGTGCCCAGAGTCATGCAGATCATCCTGCTGATAGATGGAAAAGTGAAGGAAAAAAAAGTCTGAGGCTAGATTTCTTGAAATCCCTAAGGAGTATCTATCTTCAACAGTGAAAGAACTATATAAAACCAGTGACATTTCCCTCTCACAGTTACTCAGATTCTCCTGAGCCAATGTGTATTTTCTTCGTTTTCTGTGGCATGCTGTCAAGATCCTGTAGATACAAAATCTACAGGATATTAAAAACAAAATGTTTCAAGATGGCTCAACCTCTAGACAAAAATGTAACTATTGCTGGACATTGGTGACTGCCACCCAGGCCAAGACTACTTGAGGTCTGGACAGCTCTGGAGTCTATGAGAAGAAAGCAGAAATTCCTTTATAATCAATTACACACATTTATTCCTTAATAATGATGTGAAATCTCGCGAGTCACGAGAAAAAGTGTTTAGTTTTATCTGATGATATCCTTTACACACTTATATGTTTAAGCTAATATTTTATCTCCTGATCACTGTGTTTACTCCTATTATGGATCTACCCAGATTCCACATTTAAAAAACAAAATTAGAATGACCTGTCTTCAAACCAATGAAAAAGTAGAAGGAAAGTCCTAGAGTTCCAATCTGTGAGTGAGTTAGTAACAATATGAGAAGCTCACAACCTTCTTTTAATGGCAGCCACCAGCATTGTCAGGTGGCCGACACAAATGGATTCCTAACACTCAGTGTGCTCCTACTCCAATACTTCACTATCAACCACCTTTTCACTTGTAATTCTCACCCAACTGATACAGAACTGATAGAAAATGCCAGTTCAAACTCAACTGCAGCCTTGGTAGGGAGACTGAGAAATGTAAGAACAAGCTAGTGAAATTTCTTCTCCTATACTTGGCATCTGCCATTCCAACCAGGAATCTTAACTGGGCTTGACTTTATTTTTGTCACCAGTTAAATTTTCTCTGCTATATTATTTTTCTTTCCTTGCATCAAAACCCTATTGAGAAGGAAATGAGGTTTTGACAGAGTATTTTCTTAATCACCCTGCTTGGTATCCTGCCTAACTCAGGGTCATACTGTAATTCTTAAGTTAATGTTAAACCAAGTTATGTCAAAAAAATGCTATTCTAAAATTAACCAGAACATGTAAAAACTACATGTTTTGTCATTGCCTTTGTATGAATACTTTTAAAAATGGAACTTTATCGGATAATTTTTAAAAGCTGCTTTCTTGGGTCTGAGATTTGACTTTTGAATATTGCTCTGGTTTGCTTTCTATTACTATGATAAAAGGCTGACCAAACCAAATAAGGGAGAAAGGATTTATTTGGCTTACACGTCCATGTTGCATGAATTCTAGTTGTATTAAAAGAAACTCAGAGCCAGATATGGGGGAAAGGCTGAAATATCAAAGAGAAAAACACCACAGTCAAATCTCACCCAGCTATCTTCCAGCTTCCTCAGCCTCACTTCTTGTCACTTCTAATGCCTGCTGTCTTCCTAAGCCTGCCTTAAATACCTTCTTTACCCAGCTGTATCCCATCCAGGTTAAGATTAAAGACATGAACTACTACTATTTGGTAGTTAGCCTTGAACTCACAGAAAGATCTCATCTGGGGATGAGTGTCATGGTGTTTGGAACTTTGGGCTGGAAAAGGCACTGAGTACTCACAGCTTCATAGGCTGTTGTTATGGAGGAGCCTGAAAAGTGAGTGTTGAAAGAAATGCAGACAATGGAAAACCAGCTTGTGAAGCTTCAGATAGAAGCAAAGACTATCAGATCTGTTCCTATGATATTTTGAACTGAGAATCTGTGGTTTATGCTCAGTTGCAGCTAAATAATCATCTCTGGTTAATAAAAGATTGCCTCCATTGAAGTAGAATTGTTTTACTGGGGCAATTTATGCTTGTTATATGGGTATAAAAAATCATCTGTGATTAACAAGAGACCAACACAATTAAGGCAAATTCTTCTGGGAAGTATTTCCTTAAGGTCAGTCAACATGCAGAAGTTGTGATCCAGAGAGTACCAAGGTGCTATATAAAAATGGTATATAATATATGATATATATTTATATCACATACATATATGTATTATATATATGCACAGATCATACTGGCATCTGAATTGTATGATGTCTAAGAGTTGCCCAGGAAATACTGGCTTTAGTATAACAAAAACATCACTTCTCCATGGCTTCTGTCTTGACTTGTCTCCATGTTGGACTAAATAACCTGGAAGCTAAAATACTCTTTCCTGCCCAAATTGCTATTGGTTATGATATTTATTACAGTAGTAAAACACAAACTAGAATAGAGGGTAAAGAAAATATTTTTAAACTTTATCACTGTAATAGTGACATAGCTTTATAATTCACCAAAACCAATGCCTGTATGAAGGCTAGTTCTGTGGTATGTAAATTCTACTTCAAGAGATTTCATAATGAAGATACAGAAACAAATAGACACTGAAATGGATAGATTAAGACTGTCAATATGCTCACAGTCGTGATGATGATTGATAACCAGAAATTTCATTACTTTTTCATTTATACACACACATGTTTGAATGCTTACAGTATAAGTTTAAAAAAAAGGAAAATCATGTAATTTTTCACATTCATAGTTAAGGAACACTAAGTAGTTTAATCAATGTGTGTTGTTAACATTTTTCTTGTAAGGTTCCATGTGCCATTATGTCCATGACCTTATTTTAATATTTATATGCTTTTTACATTTAAATATGAAGGACAGATAAGGACTGTGAATTATGTACAATGTTGTGGTAGTGTGAATTGTAATTATTTCCCATAATCTCAAAGGGAGTAGCACTATTAGGAGGTATGGCCTTATTAAAGTACATGTGGCCTTTGCTGAAGGAAGTATGTCACTATGGGGGCAGGCTTTAAGGTTTCCTATGCTCAGGATACCACCCAGTATCTCAGTCAACTTCCTGTTGCCTGCAAGATGTAGGGCTCTCAGGTACCTCAACAGTACCATGTCTGCCTGTATGCTGTCATGCTCCCCACCGTGATAATGAACTGAACCTCTGACACTACAAGTGAGCCATCCCAGAGTTGCCATGGTCATGATGTCTCTTCACAGCAATAAAAACCCTAGGACATAAGTTGGTACCAAAGACTGGAGTATTGCAGGGATAGGCCTGACCATGTTTTGTTTAGAGTAATACAGACTTTGGGGGCTATAAATAAGAAAAGCAGTTGAACATTTTAAGTGATGCTTAATGGGCCATATAAGTAGCAGCATAAATAACTGCGGTGCTGAGTGTGATTTGATGAACTGTACTGTATGGCATACACTCAAGAAGTTTCAGAGGAGTAGCATCTTAGGATGTTGCCTAGGGATCATTCTTCTGATATTTTGGTGAAGAAAGTGGCTGCCTTTTGCCCTTGTCTAGAGTCTACCTAAAGCTAAAGTGAAGAGTTTTGGATTAATTCTGTTAATTAATGAAGATGAAATCTCAAACAGCCTAGTATAGACTAAATTGTGTGGCTATTAGTGAGTGGTAACTCTAATAAAGATTTACAATGAAAAGAAGCAAGCTGAGAAGAATAAATTACAAAATGCAAATTTTAAGGAGAAAAGGAGTACCAGGAAATGGAATGGAGATGAATCCTGTGTTCAAAGAGATAAACAGATTAAGAAGCTGAGTGAAGGGGGTGGTGACCTCAGGGCAAAATCCCACCAAGCTAAATTTCCAATTTGAGAAAAGGAGTTAAAGAAAATTTTAGGGCAGGGTGTGGTGGTGCATGTCTTTAATCTCAGCATTTAGGAGGCAGAGACTGGCAGATCTTTAAGTTTGAGGCCAGCCTGGTCTACAGAGCAAATTCAAGGAGAGTCAATCTTAGGCAGTAAAAGCTGGTTGAAGATGTAATTGAATAAGGGAGGCATATTCCAACCCCAGCAAGCAGCAGAACTTGGCATCTTTGGCCATGTGGTTCTGGCTTTAGAATTAAAGATTAAAAAAAAAAAAAAAAAAAAAAAAAAAAAAAAAAAAAAAAAAAAAAAAAAAAAAAAAAAAAAAAAAAAAAAAAAAAAAAAAAAAAAAAAAAAAAAAAAAAAAAAAAAAAAAAAAAAAAAAAAAAAAAAAAAAAAAAAAAAAAAAAAAAAAAAAAAAAAAAAAAAAAAAAAAAAAAAAAAAAAAAAAAAAAAAA